>JSYV01000004.1:0-142333 GCA_000787455.1 Evansstolkia leycettana | reverse complement strand
ATTAAGGGGGTTCGGGTTCTCAGGAATGTCCGGTTCGATGATGGATTACGTTAAGTTAGACAGGAGGTGTTAATAAGCAGTTGATGTCTTGGGTGGCCTGAGTGCCTGGGTGCCTATGGGTCCATGTGCTGTGTTTGCCTAATACAAGCCTTTGGTTGGAACTGAGATGGCACAACAGAGGATGGCAACCTTTGTTTATCATATCAACCAGTGATGAGTGACATCTTAGCCTCACTCTCATTCACCATCATTGGTGAATGAATGATATTCTCAGATCACGAAAATCCTTCCTACTTATGGCTCGATCCATCTGTGTTCAAAGCCGATTTGCTTGAGCTGTCATATCTCAGCCAGTGTGCCAATCCCAGAGGATGTTCCTCTCACTTGTTCTCTGAGCTGTAGAACTCAGTTGGCACCTCCTTTTCAACTCGTCTTCTCTTCTCTTCTTCTCTGTTGTTAGTATTGAATTGAGAAGGGCCAGCCATCATACGAAATCATTGCTTTTGAAAGGACCAGCTCTGTGGAACTTTCAAGTCGAAGATGGCTCCATCATTTCAAAACGCAGAGGTCTCGATGACACAAAACGAGAATTCTCTGTATATCGCAACCCACCAATACTCAATGAGAGCGCCTGCTCAACCTCGCATTTCGATATCTCCTCCACCGGCTTTCTTTGACGATCCTACACGCGCTCAAGAAATTCATGCTCCCGCTTCTCATGACTTCGGCGACGGAGAATTTGTATGTGCTGGGTTCTTTGAGAAAGTCAATCCAGACTACTTCGTGCAGCGGTTCCAGCCGCAGGAGTGGAACTACGACATGCGCAGATCCGCCCAAGCAGTGCTTCCATTCCTCTACCTGGGTCCGTTTTCGTGCTTGAAAGATCGTGAATTTCTCCGACGCGAGGGCTTCTCCCTTCTTCTTGCGATTCGGAACAAACGATCTGCTATGGCACGTTTGGTGTCCGGCGAGCAGGCCGCTGCAGAGCTGGGCATCGAGGCCGATTCTATCGATGTCTTGGACAATCAGGAGCTTATCTCTCAATTTCCTCGTGCAATTCGCCGTATCAACGATCATATCGCCTCTTCCAGCATTAGCCAGTTCGGTACTTCTCCACCGAGAAAAGTCCTTGTATTTTGCGAAACTGGCAACGAGCGCTCGGCTACCGTCGTCATAACGTATATGATGGTGATGCTCAGCTTGTCTATGTCTGATGCGATTCACATGGTCCAAAATCGGCGTTTCTGCGTTTGCATTGGGGAGCCGGCAAGACAGTTGCTGTCCTCTTTCGAGTCCATTCTCGACGCTAAGCGGGATGTAGAGAGAGCCAAACGGACTCTTAGGGCGAACTCAATCGTCAATGCGCCTTCAGCGCCCGTTTCGAAAAAGAGGAGCTTTCATGATTCCATGGCTGTGAGAGATGAGAATATGGATATGGATGAGGTTGAGGACATGCCATTTGAAAGGCAGGCATCGGCTCCATTCCAGGATCGTTGATCTTACGGGCTATGTATGTCACTTTTCTTTTTTACTCTGAATGCTGAAATGGCCTGCGGGTGCTCTTGGGACTTGTGAAATGAGCTCGCATTCAGGGGAATGCTTTAGATTTCATTGTCTTTCCTAAGATACCCAGTTGAAGGTCCGATGTACAATGCTCCTTTGCTCAAATTCATATCATCTTTGCTCTTCTTCTGATAGAAAAGTGTTGGAGACCTATCGAGTAACAGTCTTTGCTGCTTCATCATAAAGAACCCTTTTCATAGACTTCAAAAATTCAGACAGGGGAGGCCTCCCCATTCAGTCATGTTCCTCAGCTTTGTCCGTTGCTGGGCTCTTCTCTTTACCACCCAGCAACCCACTCTTCAGATAAACCCCGTCACTGTCTTCCATCAATACATTCCAACCTACTGATCCCACCCGAGATCACTTCTTGTCTCCTTTACTCACCCACATACAAAGACGCGCCTTGACGCCCATGGATCACGCAGCCTATCAGTCTCAACGCGTCCACAGTCTCATTCAATCTTAAAGGTTTGCGATCAACATGAGGCTTCGAGACGTTGTCCATCCACCGCAGCGGCTGGCAGATGAGCTGTTTGAGGAGACAACCTTCACTTGCTCGCTTCGCCAGCCGAAAACCCAGCCACAACACCGCTATGTCGACTTTAATCCCGATCTGCCTCCAGCTGCATTTCCAACTCTGAACACGCCGGGTGCATCCGCGAAGAAAAATGGCAAGTATGTCATGAAAAGTCGCGACATAGAACGCGATCGTCGGAGTAAGAGGCTAAGTCACGCTTTCGACACCTGGGAAAGCGATAAAGGAAAGGAGGCGGAGGTAGATCTGGCAGATGTTCCTATGGATTCGATCGATGACTACACCGCAAGCAATGGAGACCAGAATCCAGTTTATGTCAGGAATATGGCGATCATGGCCAATTGCGATAGTGAGGACGGCACCCTGCCAATGAGCGAGACCGAGGACGAAGAATGCCGCAGCTCCGGCACAAGCACAGAAAATGTCAGTTTATGATATCAATGCCTTTACTTTCATGCTAATCTCTAGGACAGAGACCACAACCGACTTTGGAAAAGACGGCTGTCCCACTTCGTGACCCTGGATGGAGCGATCTATCTCCACGGCTCCAAATTGAAATCGTCGACAACCTCCTGCAGAGTTACAGCTGGGCAAGCATCTTCCAGATGCTTGGTTTGACAATTGAACAGAGAGAGACGATCCGTTCCCAAATTCACAAGCGCAACATGCAGATCGAGATGGAGAGGGGCCAGCTGAAAGTGATGCGAACCAAGCAGCTGAGGGCACTCTTGCGCGTGGACAATAGTGAACGGCAACTGAATAGGGTGAAGGAATATCTCGATTTTCGGACGGTTTCGAAGCAGAATACTCGCGTCTTAGAAGAAAAGGCGAGTCCAGATTTTCTGCTGTGTTATTCAGGCGAAGTCACAAATGCCAGGATATTCTTGGAAAGGCGTGGACTCGATCGAAGCTGTGCTGGGCTCTGGAGCAACAGCATAGTCAATCCGCGGACAGTTGTTGACGGCGGTAAAGATTATGCAGACGAGTCTTTTCAATGGAGAGATGATGATACAGACACAGAAGCGGAATCGTCATCAGCGACGGCAACCCCTCAGGCATCTATGCAGAGCGATGATGCGCTCGACGCTGAAAATTGGGATATTGCGGTAAATGCCCAGGCTGACTGCAATCCTTGGCAGACAAAACAGTCATACATCAATGAGGTTGGATTGGCTGGCACTGTCAATCCGAGAGAATTGCAGCTGCGCAGGGGCGACATAGACGTAGGCCCCGAATGGGTGAAATTGCTCAAGCGTCGTGGCCATTACCACCAGCCTGCTCAACGTAACGGATTGGTTCGTCTGAAGATTGGCTCCCATCGTGCTGCGCATGTCCGGGCTATACAGGAACCGTGCATTGACCCAAAGAAATTGCATCATAACACACCTTATCCCAACTGTCTGATTACGCCGCCGTCAAACTCTGGGAAATCCACGGATGGCCATGGCAGAGCTGCGCAATTCAATCCGCAGACTCCAACAAAGCGACCTCGTTCCCCTGATGTCGAGCAGCCAATTGAGAGGACAATGGGCGGTTCCTGGTCGTACGGCTCCGTCGAGCATGGTCCAGCCGGTCCGAGATTTCAAACTTCGTCTGCCATAAGACTTAGGCAGAACCTTGAATCTGCCAGAATTGAAGCTCAGAAATTGCACACAAAGCTAGACACCAAGCGTCGGATTGCTGAGGCAGCTTCAGTTCAAGCTTGGATCGAAAAGGCAAATGCCTCCAGGGCCGGCACGAGATATCTGGCATCTGATGCGCGGTTGGCCCTCGAAGTGTCTGCAAATCACGGTCCAGTGGCCAGGGTACACTCCCTGCCTCTCTCGTCGTCAACGGGTCGAGGAATCAAAGAAGAGAGAAATACACCACCGCAGGCACACATCCCTGACGACCAGTGGTGGAATGACTTTATCAACTATTCTTCAGAATCCGAAGCGGGAACGCCCACGTCCGTCACTCAATACAGCTCGAGGTGCTCTCCGTATGGCCAAAAGAACGCCAGCGCTGGTTCTGGTTAGTTCCTTTCGAATCTCGGTCCAGCACATAGCACAATTGCAAGCCACGAGTGAAGTACAAACGATGTTCTGGCATGTATTGAGCGGTTGTCTTAAAGGAAGAGCCATCAGAGCCAACCGAATCGATACAGCCGGTTTGAATTGCCCTCTACACAGAGAGGATCTCGACGTACGCCATTGCCCATTAATATCAGCATTCTTTAACCGCTGAAATCTCGACAGCATGATCAACCAAGCCACAAGCAATGTCTCAGTATCTGTCTGGAGTTATGCCTGCACAGCTAATGCGATCTAGCACGAGATGTCGTCCTTTGTCTCGATGTACTACCATCCCCGCTTTTGTTATGAATGACGAGTTATGAACCTTTGATGCTTGTGATCTTCAATTTCAGTTCCAGACCTAAATTCTCTTTGTTCACTGGGATCCTCGCAGCTAGATGACTGGAGTTACGGGACCTTGCAAAACTGATGTGAATTTCCAAAATGATGTTTAGACTCGCGAATCAGGTTTCCTGCTCTTGATGTTGACTTCTTGCTTTCGTCGAAATGAATTTCTTCTTTGCTTGATTAGTAGGTTAGACAAGGATTGTGCCATCAGATACTAAATAGTAATTCTCAATGCACTTGCTGCTAGTCTCTGAAGTGAGGAATGCAAATACACAGGTTTCAGACCTGTAGAACTCTGAAAATTGTATACCAGGGTACATACCGACCAAAGATCCGCGACATCTACCTAAGAGCTTGTAATTGTTGGCGTATATCTGTTTCGCGAGCCAAGGATGTCATATCCAGAAAGATCCAGAGATCTGGACGAAAGAAAGATCGATCGGAAAATCCATCTAAAAGTGGTCCGTGCCCTGACGCGAACACCCACGCGTCCCTGGAGCCTGCGAAATGATGTAGCGCATATCAGTTGATGGTGAATAGATCGCTGTTTGACTGGCCCAGAGGATTCTTGCAGGCCATCTGGAGCCTCATACGTCTTTGTATGGGTGGAACTCATGTTGTGAAATCAAAATAGCAATGTGCACTTTTTTTCTTTTTGTTTTTGTTTATTCTCCAGCTCCTTAAAAACTTGTCAACGAGTGGTTTGGTCGCAAAATTCGCCGCGTCCTATGATCGAGTGATTCGCGTTGGTTTCTACAGCTCGCTTTGATACAGCGGATGAGACTTGCTTTCTCGTCCCTTATGCGAAATGTCTGCCCCGGCAACTCCAGTCACTCCCACCGAGCAGGGAGGTGATACCCTGCAACAGACATCTACGAAAGCGTCGTTACCCATGGCGGACTCAGTCGAAATAGAGATGAAAAATGCTCCTGAATTGACGCCTGATGGACATGCGAACGGCGAAGGAGAGAATGGAGAACCTATTGATGATACGGAAGGCATGGACGTCAAGGCTAAAGCCTTGATGCATTTGCTGAAGACAAGCTCTGTATGTTGAGTTTTCCTACTTTGGAATTGCAGGGTCGGTTGGGTGCTGACTTTCATTCGTCACTGATAGGTTTTCGTTGCCATTATGGCGGATAAAATGAAGAAGCAGCAAGAGGAGGCGAGGCTACAAGCAGCAAAGCAGCAACAGCAGCGTCAGCAAGAATCCACACAGGGGAAAAAGCAAACGACCACTTCGGAGACTGTTGGGAAACGAGCAACCCGTTCAAGTGCAAAGCAGGAGACAAACGAGGAAGAAGAAGGACCGCTCGACAGCGCGAGGTCCGATGGCACTGTACGAAGAAAGTCGACTAGAGGACGCACCAAGAAACCAGCTACCAATGGCAACACAATATCAAATTACTTCAAGAAGGCGGAGGTGAACGTGACTGAAGACAACCCTACCGTGCAGGAGGCACTAGAACATGCGGCGGACGAACTTGAAGCCCACCCAACGGCTCTTGGTGAGCAGGAGCTCGTTGCGACTCAGCAGCCGGAATTGGTAACCGGCGGGAAGATGAGGAAGTACCAATTAGAAGGACTAGAATGGCTCAAGTCTCTCTGGATGAATGGGCTTTGTGGAATCCTTGCAGATGAGATGGGTCTGGGCAAGACCGTGCAGGCTATCTCCTTGATTGCTTTCTTTAAAGAGAAGGGTGTCTCGGGACCTTTTTTGATTGCGGCTCCATTGAGTACAGTCAGCAACTGGGTGGATGAGTTTGCACGGTGGACTCCTAGCATCAAAACGGTCTTGTATCATGGATCCAAGGATGAGCGCGCGAATATTAGAAGAAAGTTCATGAAGCTGCAGGATCAGAAGAATATGGACTTTCCGGTTGTCTGCACGTCTTATGAGATTTGTATGAATGACCGCAAGTTCCTTGCTCAATATCAGTGGCGATATATCATTGTGGTATGTATATCATGGTGCGACTGGTTTTAGGAAAAAGGTTGCTAATCGATCTATAGGACGAAGGACATCGTCTGAAAAATATGAATTGCCGACTCATCAAAGAACTACTCACCTACAATTCAGCAAACCGTCTTCTTATCACTGGCACCCCTCTCCAGAATAATATCACGGAGCTTTGGTCTCTCCTCCACTTCTTACTTCCGGACATCTTCAATGATCTCAATAGCTTTGAGAGCTGGTTTGATTTCTCGTCAGTGTTGGATCACAGCGGCCAAACCGATGTCATCGAGCGCCGGAAGCGCAATCTTGTCACCACCATGCACGCCATTCTGAAACCGTTCCTTCTCAGGCGGCTCAAGACCGATGTAGAGACCGCTTTACCCAAGAAACGAGAGTACATCCTCTATGCACCCCTCACCTCTGAACAGAAGGAACTATACCGTGAGATTCTCAATGGAACAGGTCGCAGATATCTCGAAGAGAAAGCGACTGAAAGACTCATCGCCAAAAACGAGAGATTATCACGCTCCGCGAGCTTGAAACGAAGCGCTGAGAATAGTGAAGCGTCAACACCTAACAAAAGCCGAAGATCCAGCCGTGCCTCTACGCCTTCCAGTGGCGTCAGCTCGACACGGAGACGTAGAGGGCCACAGAATTATAAGGAGCTGAGCGATCGTGAATTCAACGCCAGACTTCGAAAGCTTGAGAATGCTATCGAAGAGGAGGAGTCAGAGACGCCTGAGCCGAATGATAGTGAATTAGAGGACATTGAAAGGGCCAAGACCATCAAGCTAGCCAGTACGTCTTTTCTGCAGTCGTATTCTTCATTCAAAGATATCGTAACTAACAATCGGTATAGAAAAGGAGATCGCGAACAAGAAACTGCAAAACCCCGTCATGCAAGCGCGTCTGGCCTGCAATTCTCCTCACAATTTCTACTGGCCATGGGGCGATGACCCCTCTGCCGTCGACGAGTCTCTCGTCACTGCATCAGGGAAGATGCTCCTCCTGGACCGTCTCGTCCCGTGCTTATTATCAAAGGGCCACAAGATTCTCATTTTCTCCCAATTCAAAACTCAATTAGACATTCTCCAGGACTGGGCAACGCAGCTCCGCTCCTGGAACTGCTGCCGAATCGACGGCGCAATTAGCCAAGCAGACCGCCAGGCTCAAATCACAGCCTTTAACAACGACAAAGACTACAAAATCTTCCTCCTGAGCACCCGTGCCGGTGGGCAAGGTATCAACCTCGTCGCTGCAGATACTGTCATCCTCTACGATTCAGACTGGAACCCGCAGCAAGACCTCCAGGCGCAAGACCGCGCGCATCGCATCGGCCAGACAAAACCCGTGATCGTGTACCGTCTCGCGACGAAGGGAACCGTGGAGCAGACGCTGCTCCAGAAAGCGGACTCGAAGCGCCGTCTTGAACGATTGGTCATTCAGAAAGGAAAATTCAAGAGTCTGCTGGATACCGGGGGCCTCAACGAGGTCGAGGAGCTGAGAAAGGCTCTTGGGGAAGATGAGTTCGAGCAGTTCGAAGCGGGGGCTGATCCGAGCGCTATCCTGTCGCAGAGGGATCTTGATATTTTGACCGATCGGAGCGAGGAGGCGTATGCCCGCGCGGAGAAGGGGTTGGATAGGAGTGGAGATGCGTTTTTGGCTGTCGAGACGAAACGAGATAGTGGTATCATGGCTGGGATTACGGGCAAATAGATAATCGTTGGATGTTTTCTGGCTTCCGTTTGACTTGGGGTTTTCTGTAGCGTTTTGGATGGTTACACGGATGGGTTTAGATTTGCTGTGTATGCTTAGACAGACTCTGAAAGGGTTGCTCATGTATGAATGTCTGATCACATCTCCTTTTCCTTGGGGATGCATGCTAGTTAGCAGCTGCTTAATGAGAGCAGATGTAATTGCATGGGAAGTACCTGGAACTCCCTGCCAAAGACATGGCTATAAAACACATCGTGGTCTCAGAGAAGAAAAAATAGAACGCACAAAGTACATGAGCCCCAATAAGAGGGAGATTCGACAGAATATAGACATAGTCAAGTAAATTCAATATGGACACGGACCCTCTCTGCATTGAGACCACCAGGCTTATCGACGTATCTTTTCGTCTTCAATCTGCCTCCGTAAGTCCGCCAGGACTTCCTTCCTTTGCAACAAGTGGTTCTTCAGCCCGTCAACCTGATCACCAACCGTCTTGACATCCTCCCTCAGCTGCTCCAACGCCTGGCCGTCCTTCGACCGGCCTGTCCCTTCTCTCAACTCGCGCAACTCCCGCTCCTTGTACTCCAGCATCTGCAGCGCTTCCTTCTTGATCAATACCCAATTCGGTCGCCCATCGTTCCTGGGCCGGTCTCTTCTGGAATCAGCAGCTTTATTTGCCGCTTCCAACTTCGCCTCCAGCTCCGCGAGTTCCCTTCGCAGACGGACCTTCTCCCATTCTTCGTCCTGAATCGTGTCACTGAAATCAGTGCCCTTCGGCCGGTAAGATGTTTTCCCGCCAACACCGAGACGGCTCAGGTAAGTATCTCCGAACTTCGCTTTGCGGCCTGTGCGAGTCTCCGTATCGCCGTCTACACCCCACTTCTGAGCGGGGCGGACATTGTCGACTTGATAGTCAATCTTGTTCGATTCGAAGGACGAGCGCAGCGATGCGGGGATCGTGCGCGGAATGCGGTACCCTTCGTGACGGTAGTTCAGGATGTGCAGGAACGCAAGGGTGGCGTCCTTGTTAATTGATGGTGAGGCGGAAGGGTTGACGAGGTTCCATGCCGAGCGGATGTCGGTGTCGGGGACGTCGAGGGAGTCGTAGAGTGGCTGTAGAGATTCAACTACAGGCAGTTGTCAGTATGAAACGACAAGGTCCACTGTGGGATAGAACAAGTTACGGCTCGATCATACATGTTATCTCTCCGCGCGCGTTCCTGTTGGCATTGTATATCTCCTCGTACTTGCTTTTGTCGGCAGGGTTCATGTACCAGTCAAATCCATCTTTCAACCCTGCGGTGTCGTCCTCGTCTTCTATCCGTTCGAATTGCTCTTGCCGACCGCTCAAGGCTTGGGTCGCTTGGACGAGATGCGCTTTGGATTCGGGAATGAGCCAGTCGGGCAGTGCGGGCGGCACCTCTTGTAATTCCTATTGTGTGGCGGCAATGTTAGCTGGCAAGTCATTTCAATTGCGCTAGCAGAAGGAGAAATAAATGACTCAAATTCTGTGTAAACATGCTCCGAATTGGGCCGAAACGCACGTCTCCAGTAATCAGAGGAGATGCAAGCACCAAACTAAGCTTACCCCATTAACAAGATCAAAGACTAATCGCATAGCAACACAGAACTCTTCAAAGTCCAACTCTCCATCTCCATCGACGTCCGCAAGATCCCACACTTTCTCGAGCTGTTCATCACGAAGACGGCTGTTCCTGAGCACCGATGCCGCCTGGGAGCTGTTTAGGCGCGGCTGGCCGTTCGCTAGCGATGAGAAGATCTCCCAGTACCGCTCGATTTCCCACTGTTCGATCTTTTTGTTGGACATTGGTCTTGTAGAGATATAGGCAGGAGGTGTGGGATAGAAAGAATGAAGAATAAGAAAGAACTGTGAGTGGGAAATCGTCCAAGTAGTTTATGCTGATGGTCCCTAACAATGGTATCATCGGCGCCCGCAATATAACTCCGTATGTCGTTGCACTTTCGGACAGTAGTACGACGGAACAAGTTAGATCCGGGGGCTGGGGAAAGCGTCAACATCATCGTCATGAAAACAAGTGTAAACTTGCGCATTTCAACCAAGGTATGAACTGAATCCACTAGATCGAAAGCATATTCTTCTTAAGTACCCTTCTCATAGTTTGTTATGTCCCAATGGCCTTTTCTTCTGGTGGACAATGGACGCCCTTCTCCGATTTGATGTCACGGCAGTATGCCACTCCAACTATACAACAAGCCCTGTAAAGCTGTCCAGTCTGTAATCCAGCAATTCAATCATGACTTGAATTTCGGGAGAGAAAATGTACGCGACGGAGATGAGAGTGGATTATCTTTTATATCTTACAACTCTTCCTAAGTCACATTCTGGAGCCCTGAGATCAGGGCAACCATCGAGAGCTAGCTCTCACAACTGTACGGAAAAGGGAAAAACAAGCTTTAGATCATGCAAACATGTCATCTCATAGGTCAGTGTAATGAGTGTGATATACAAACCTGACCTTTCGCCAAGTCTAGTGTGTCGATTCTTTGAGATATCAGTGCGAAGAGAAGTGTTTTATTTCTGCACCAAGGAACCCAACGCCAAAGATCCCAGGCTGTCGCCATTGCAAGCAGCCTTATTGCTCTTTCTTCTTTGCATCGTCTCGTGCAAGCTCACTCTGTGATGACAGCTTTTCCCGGACTTGGATAATTGCGCGCTCGGCTTCTAACGCGAGCTCTGGTGCCTCTAGGATCGAAGCCAGTTTCTTTGCATCCGACATCTGAAGCAGTAATTTATCTTCGCTCTTCTCCACCTCTTCAACCATTTCAGATGCAGTCCTGTCGTCATCCGAGGTGACCTCGGCGTGTGAGAGTCGCTTTCTATACAATTGTTCAAGCGCCGGCAATGAGACCGGGTGCAAGAGATCTTTGTCGAGCAGGTACTCAAGATGTTTCGAGCCATTCAATGCTATTCTCCTATCAGCCTGCAGTATGGGAGAAGAAGTGGGAGCTGAGCGAACCTCGCCAATGCGACCAGCCTCGATAGACGAGGTAGAAGAAGGGGATATTCGGTACTCTGAATCGCAGCGAGGTTAAAAATGTTCTTTCAGACCACCAGATCGCAGAGAATCAAAGGGTCATCTCGTACACTGGAATCAAAGCAATAGGTGCTGTGAACGGAGCGGCAATGAAGCTCCACCACATCTTCCTGCGATGTAAATCCTGGCGTTCGGTCGCAATTCTTCTCAGGATAGAACGAAGTCTCTCTGTCCTGATTGCGTTCCCCGGAAATATCACGTCTACTTTGGTGTGCTCATGCATTGGGTTATGTCGCCGTTGCGCGTTGAGCGATGGAATGCTCTTGAGTCCCCATTCTTCGTAAGGGATCCGTTGTTGAACCCGATTTCCCCAGGTGACCAAGTGCTTTTTCCATCCTTTATCTGCTTCCTCCCATTTCGCCCAAATCTTCGCGGCTTTGCTGGTGATTTTGTCCGTGAGGGAGAGCTCCTTGGCGACGTCTCGTTTCAAAGGGCGGGAGTATATCAGGGCCCGTCTCGTGGAGATCGGGACGAGAAAGAGGCGCATAGCGACCGCTGCCGCGAGGGCAATTGAACGGTAATAAAGCGGCTATCGATAATTCCGAGACAAGCGTCGATGTAAGAAATACTCTGCAGCAGCATGCCTTTTCTCTGCCCTGAATTTTGGCAGCATAAAAGGGGTTGAAGATTGAATCTCAACAACAATCTCCTGCAGTGCCAAGTTACGAAGGTTGGGACTTGCTACCTAGCTAAGCATGTCGGAGAACAGACCATCCAGACGTCATTCCCGCAGCTTGAGGGCGCAGGAAGAGCTCTGAAAGGCTGGAATCAGACACTCGTCCCGAACCCACTCCTTCAACCTCCGCGCTTTGAAACGCGCGGGCTGTCACTTACTTCTTTCAAATTCATTCCTATCCAATCTTCTTGATAATTCTACTCCAATATATCTAACATTTGTGAATTACGACCCACATCTGATAACGAAATGGGAGACGCCGATTAGATTCTCCCGCTCCCCGCAACCTCCGAGAGCCCCAGACCAACTCCTCTCTGTCGCCAACTGACGGCAATGGCGCAGGATGTGCGCGACTCGCGGCCTCAGTCTACAGATTTCAAAAATGTGCTGGAAGAAAAGTCAGGAAACCGTCCTCGAGCAATAAACTTGCCATCGGAACAACCAGACGATTTCCCCTGCGCGCTTGACAGTAAACCAAAGCCCTCCGAGCCGCCTCGTAATGACATCTCAGACGCCTCTAGAAGTGGTTCACAATCGGCGGAATGTTCAAATGTTAAGGAGGGCAATAAGAGCCAGGAGTCGAGTATGCACGTGAACGTGCGGACTCTGCCAGGTATTTCCACTCTTCGATGAATTGGGTGGTCTGTTGGGGGTTGCTGACCTCGACGCATAGCATGGATCCGATCCGTCGAATACACCGAGGATGAGACCGAAGCCGGCTTAACAACACGTTTATTGCCTCCTCGCCCTGACGACGCTCTAGTCGCTCAACACAATTACTCGCCTTATTCTACGTCTAAGTCGAACTACAGCCATCTAAGAGGGGAAAGCCTGGATGCGGCAGTTGGTCAAGGTTCCCGCCGCGAATCGCGCTGGAAGTCGTTCTCCCAAGCGATTCTGTATCCGCGTGAAGAAGGTATGGAAGAGAAACTGGTCACGCCTGAATGGCTCGATGAGAATGTCGGCAGTTACTCTCAGCCCTGGCGAGGAAAGCATCTGGAGGGCGACGATGTGGAAGATCCGATGAAGCTCATGAGTCTCCGGCGAGAGATCTGGTTCAGACGTTTCCACAACTCTCTGTTACGGAGTCCCATGGTGCCATTGATTTTCCGTCTCACAGTATGGGTCTTCTCCCTCGCTGCGCTCGCTCTTGGAGGATCGATCCAGCATCTCTCAACCAAGTATAAACAACCCCAGGGCAGTTCCGCAATCATGGCAATCATTGTCGACGCGGTGGCGCTCGTTTATCTTGTTTACATTACGTGGGACGAGTACACCTCGAAACCCTTGGGACTTCGCTCACCTAGGGCCAAAGCGCGGCTCGTTCTCTTGGATATCTTCTTCATTGTGTTTGACTCTGCAAATCTTAGCTTGGCGTTCGAGTCTCTTTCAGCTGTGGAAGGCGCGTGCACGTCAGTCGAGATCAATCATTCACTCGACCCTAATGTTGATTCAATATGCGATCGGCAGAAAGCTCTAGCATCAGTATTGCTCATTGCGCTGCTGGCTTGGCTCATGACTTTTGCAATCAGCGTACTAAGGTAAGCACTCTCTATCGTCTTGGTTTCGATTGAGAACACTGATGATGGAACAGGCTTGTAGAGAGAGTCTCCCATTGAGAGGGCCACCATATTCTTCTATCTCTTTGCATAATCTGGATGATGGTTGCTTCTGGGCTGTTTTCTTCACTTAGTCTGTCATATCCGGGCCAAAGTCTATGATGCAAAGTCAACTTCTTGTATTCTTTTGGAACGGCATGATGCATCTGGCGGGTATTGGGGCCTGTTTACTGGGAGTTCTAGGAGATCATTAAATACACAATGTACAAATGACCTTGAGAACAATCTCGTGTAAACGTAAGGCAGCACTTGTCAAAGCCAGGTGAATTTCTGTATGTTTATTTCTCCTCTTCCTTGACACGCGAAGCTAAACATGCAGCGCAGGCCCGTCTTTACCATACAAAGGATCCTGCCTGAACCACCCCAACCGCTCAATCTCCTTCAACTTCTCTTCTTCATTTTCGTTCCCATAACACATATCCCATTGTTTCTGCTTTGGATACGCACCCACCATCTTAAAGCTTTCTTGCTCCGCATCCAAGTCATCTAGAAGCCGATGGCCCACGCCCGCCGGAACGATAATTAGATCCCCCTTCTGCACCGTAGGCTCAAAGCGCTCCGGGTTCTCTTCCCCGCCGAAGCAGAGCCGCGCGCGGCCTGAAACCACGCCTAGAACTTCGTGCGTGGTTGAGTGGAAGTGTGTCGTGTTGTACATGCTGTAGAGCCACTGGGGCACGACTTCGCCGATTCTCTCAAAGTGCGCGACCAGTTCGTCGGGGGAGGCGTTGAAGGCTTCATGATAGATCATTAGGGGTTTGGACTGGATGGATGTGTTTGGAATGCGTTTCCAGCGGGGGATGAGGCGGGAGGTAATTTGGATTTCTGATGGTGGTTTCAAGGACATTGTTTTTTAGCGCGCTCTGCTTGATGATCTCGCACGAGATGTGGATGTATTTCTTTTCGGTAGCGTTGTGAGATGGAAGGATTCACTTATCGGTTCGAGAGAAGTTGTGTAATATTCGAGATAGGATCTCAGATGATACCAGTATATGTGTACATGGACAACGGAGGTGGCAGTATACAAAGGTACTTATACTTGATTGTTTATCAACGCTCGCATGACGTCATTCAGGTTCTGGAAGTTGTGATGCAGTAGTTTGTAATTTGTATGTCTTCGTGCTGTCGGTCCCTATGAGAACTATTGAATTCGAGATGTCCCGGCATCGATTTAGCAGTCATAGGCAGCAGTAACCCATATAACAGGAAAAATAGATATGCTGGTGTAGATTTCTCCACTTATCTCCAATTGAAAGGCAAGCAAATCTACAGAGTACTAGGTGATAAAAGTGGATAGCTACCTGTCATCCTCTTACCATATCAAACACACAAAGCATACAAATCCCCTTAGAGATTAAAAGGGTACCCAAAAGAATTTAAAGAGTCTTACAAGCTTCGACCCACAAACGCTGTAAACTACTAGTATGTATTTCCTGGTTACATATAGTGTATCACAAGCGAGAGTCCAAGCTTTATCTCGGGCGATGGATGACTGAGGCTGCGACTATCTCTCACCGCTTTCCCAAATCACGCGCCACCACCCATCGTTGCGGTCATAGCAATCTGCCCCCCCAGATGCTTCAACACTGCTGCCGCCACGACCCAGAGCAGCTTTCCATCTCCCCAGCTCTGTCTATCAGACTGGACCTTTTGAGTCTTTCCACGAGTCTGATCACTAATCCAATCTCGTCTTTTGTTGCTCCTGTGGTTAAAAGTAAGTAATTATCTCTCTATTCCGCGCGTTTGCAGTCTGCCCAACGCTCCGCGCTTCAAGACATTCTAAGGCTTTTTTTTAGAGCCTTGAAGACTCAGATCCTTCCTTTCTTGTCCTTCCTTCATACATGAGCTGGCCTTGATTTCGAGATCGATCTTTCGCTCTTCTGTCACGTTGCTGCACATTGTCATTCCAGACATGTTTCGTATTTCATTCGAGCTCTTGGCTTCAAAATGCTGACGTTGAACACTTTCTGTCTTGCAGAGTTGCCGAGACCGACAACGACGAGAGTGTAGGAACGGAACGAAGATAGCAACATGGCACCCTTGATGCCTCAGACGCCTCACAAGGATGATTTGGGCGAAACGTGAGTTCTCCACGTCGAAACAGAGGCTCACTGAGCAGTCGGGGAGCCGGATGGGACTCGTGCTAATTCTTATAGATGGGCGTTCCTGGAGAAGGGCATTGACAGTGTCATGCTCAAGTTGGATGAAGGAGTTGATATGAAGACTGTATGCTCTCCTTTCGCTCTTTGCTCAAAACAGCTCGTACTCGCGTGCCCAGACTGACATTAAGGTTTTACTTTACAGTACATGGCTCTCTACACGTGCGTCGATCGCTTCAAGTCCCCCTATCTCGTGAACTAGCTGTCACTGACATTATGAAGGGCCGTCCATAACTTCTGCACATCACAAAAGGCAGTTGGTAACCAGGGTTTAGCACAACATCGCGGAGGTCAGTCTATGTGCTTTCATACTTTAAGTCTCCACTTGGGCTAATGGTTCTCAACAGCACATCTCCTGGGAGAAGAACTATACAAGCTTCTAGGGGAGTATTTGTCGCGCCACCTGGATATCGTTTACAAGGAATCGCAAAATCATACCGAAGAAGCCTTGCTAGCGTTCTACATCCGCGAGTGGAACCGCTACACCACTGCCGCTAAATACGTTAACCACCTGTTCCGCTACCTCAACCGCCACTGGGTCAAGCGCGAGATCGACGAGGGCAAGAAGAACGTTTACGATGTGTACACACTACATCTTGTGAAATGGAAGGATGACTTCTTCATAAATGTCCACGAAAAGGTCATGGACGCCGTTCTGAACCTGATTGAGAAGCAGCGCAACGGTGAAACGATCGAGCAGTCACAGATTAAGAGCATTGTCGATTCATTCGTATCTCTCGGATTGGACGAGAACGACAGCACGAAGTCCACGCTGGAAGTCTACAGATTCTACTTCGAGAAGCCATTCATCGCTGCCACTCGGACGTACTATGAGAATGAATCGCGGCAGTTCGTCGCTGAAAATAGCGTCGTGGAGTACATGAAGAAGGCAGAGGCTCGGTTAGAGGAAGAGAAGGCGCGTGTGGGCCTCTACCTTCACCCCGACGTCACCAAACGTCTTACCGACACGTGCTTGGATGTTCTCGTCACGGCTCATTCAGGATTGCTACGCGATGAATTCCAAGTCCTCTTGGACAATGAGAGACAAGAGGATCTCGCTCGCATGTACAGACTTTTGTCTCGAATCAAGGATGGCTTGGACCCTCTACGGGCTAAATTCGAGACGCATGTCCGCAAGGCAGGTCTGGCTGCAGTTGAGAAAGTTGCCGCAGAGGGTGACAGCTTCGAACCAAAGATGTACGTGGACGCGTTGCTGCAGGTTCATACGAGATATCAAAGCCTGGTAAACGAGGCATTCAACGGCGAATCGGAATTTGTCCGTTCGTTGGATAACGCGTGCCGAGAGTTCGTCAACCGCAATAAAGTTTGCAAGTCGAGTTCTACAAAGTCTCCAGAGCTGCTGGCTCGATACACCGACTCGTTGCTCAAGAAGGGAGCCAAGACCACAGAGGAATCCGAATTGGAGGAGATGCTGGTGCAGATCATGACTGTTTTCAAGTACATTGAAGACAAAGACGTCTTCCAAAAGTTCTATTCCAAGATGCTCGCCAAACGTTTGGTCCACGTGAGTTCTGTCTCTGACGACGCCGAGACTAGCATGATCAGCAAGCTGAAGGAAGCTTGTGGTTTCGAATACACCAACAAGCTGCAGCGCATGTTCCAAGACATCCAGATCTCCAAGGACCTCAACGCCAACTACAAAGACTGGCAGGAGAAGGTCTACGACGAGGATGAACGGAAAAAGATGGTGGATGCTCATTTCCAAATTCTCGGAACTGGATTCTGGCCTCTTAACCCCCCATCGACGGACTTCCTCGCACCACGCGAAATCGCCAAGACCGCTGAGAGGTTCCAGAAGTTCTACTTTGACAAACATAGTGGTCGCAAACTGACCTGGCTCTGGCAGCTGTGCAAAGGTGAAATGAAGGCCAATTACATCAAGAATACCAAAGTACCATACACCTTCCAGGTGTCCACCTTCCAGATGGGCATACTCCTTCTTTTCAACGAGCACGACACGTTGGAATATTCCGACATCGAAAAAGCTACATCCCTCTCTCCTGAAATCCTCGAGCCGAATCTTAGCATCTTGCTCAAGGCCAAGGTGCTCTTACCGAACCCTGAAGGATCCAAGCCTGGGCCTGGGGTTTCTTTCTCCCTGAATTACAATTTCAAGCACAAGAAGATCAAGGTCAATCTCAACATTCAAGTCAAGTCTGAGCAAAAGGCCGAGTCGGATGATACGCACAAGACTATAGAAGAAGACCGCAAGCTGCTGCTCCAGGTATGTTTAAACCCAAAATTGTGGTCCCATCTGTCTGCCGTTGGGGATTTTGTTTTATTCTAACAAATATTCTCATCTCGCAGTCCGCTATCGTCCGTATCATGAAGTCCCGTAAGAAGATGAAGCACGTCCAGCTTGTGCAAGAAGTGATCCAGCAGGTTAAATCTCGCTTTCCGCCAAACGTCCAGGACATCAAAAAGAACATCGAAGCTCTTATGGAGAAGGACTATATCGAGCGCCTGGATGGTGATGAAATCTCTTACATTGCATGAGAAACTTACACACGGGTCATCCCATCCATTATCATTGAAACTTGCTGTATCTTTTGCCTATCATCACCATCATCGAGTCAAGATATTTCTTCGAGGACTGGACGGCAGATATCCTGTGCATTGCTTTTCATTATAGCGCTGACATGACAAATGATAACCCAGATTACTTTCTTTGATGTCAATCGGAAAGGTTTCTTTTTCTTCTGTGTCTCTCTGTTAAAGCCGATTAGTTTATTGACTCTATGGTTGCTAGAGGGTTTTCTCTTCGATAGTCTGAACACGAAACATCTCACTCTGGTTTAATTAACTCCCACACAGTCTGACACGATAAGATTTGGTCCTCGTATGGTAGATGCTCGTTCTTTCGCTGGATTGAAGGGTACAACGGTGCGCTGGAAAGCATGAATTACACAGGAATTATCATTCCAGAGATCAATTCATCTATCTGAGGATCTCACTCCGCTTCCTGCTCTCAACCACAGTTTAATCTAACTTATACCCTTCCGTCCCTCATCGCTCCTCTTAATCTTACAATCCGCCCACTCCACATCATCAAGAACATACGCTCTAATCGGAACAATCTCCAACTTCTTCCGAACAACCTCCTGTTTCTCCGGCAGGAGACTATCGACGAATTCCTTCGGCGGGCCGTGCAGTTTATTGTAAACAGGCACTCCGCAGATTCGGCAGAAGCAGGACCCGTTGAATCTGCGGCCCCAGAGGTATTCGGTTGCGTGCTCGGTGCCGAGGATCGAGACTTGGTGCTGGAGGGGGTATATGAAGACGTTGGCGTGCTGGGAAATGATACTTAGAGGTTAGTGGGGTGATGGAAGGGAGTGAGTAGGTTGGTAGTGAGTTTTTGAAGGCGAAGGAATCAAGGCCTACCCGTTGACAGATGCTACAGTTATCCTCATTGATTTCGATTTCTGGAAGAGGTTTGGTTTTGACGGCGAGAGTGATGGCACCGCAGTGGCAGCCTCCGGTGTATACTTTGGGATTGCTTTCGTCGGTTTTTGGCAGTTCACCTGTAAAGCGAGGAGGAGCTTTGTTGAGGTTGTCTTCTGAGGATTCATGGCTATTGAGACTGTAAAACAGTCAGAATGGCCATATCAATAAGTGTTTCGTTATTGCCTATCCATATACATACCTTTGGACTTTAAGTGTGAAAGGGTTCGTTTCCATCAAGGCTCGTACCTCCTCAAATATCATCGTCAGTTTTTCGGTATCCATTTCTTCTTTGTATGCGACGAATAGCGTACATTGACGCCAATATCTCCTCCTAATGAGGATATATGATTCTTCACCAGCAACCCTGTACCACATGTAGGGCAGAACTTTTACGAATCCCTTCGATCAGCCGACATGTCAAAGCAGAAAGAGAGGATAGGTAAATGTATATATGGGTAAGTTTTGTTTTGTACTGACCAAATGTTCCTCCCCACTACTATCCGCAGGCTGATACCGAGTCAGAAGATCCTTTCCTCTCGTGATCGTGAATTGATCCGCTTGAGGAAACACCCATAGATAGCCCTTCTTGAAACACATCCTGCAGTTGCACGCTGTAACTCGTGGCAGTCCGGCTGGAAGACGGAGTTCGAATCGAAATGCGCCACAGTGGCAGTTGCCATTGTACCTTTTAATGTCCGCGTCAGACATGGTCATTGCACACTCCCTGAACGGTAGACGATAGCCTTATACTGTTATTATTGGTTAGGGGGGGGAAGAGCAGAGCTGGGTGACCGTGATGTCCCAAACTTGGCGGGTTTAGGTTTTATTGACATTGAAGGAGAGAAAGCAGAACAAGTGGGAGCCGGCCAGGCTGCCTGGAGATACAATGACACTAAATAATTGCTTATCTCTATATACTACAGTATTTAGATAGCGATTGTAGCTGCAAATCAAATGAATTGACTACTGCCGTGTTTAGCCCGCTTGACCCCGTTTCCAACGTAGTATCAGCTAGGCCTGGAGCCTGCTGCCTTCAAACGTCTCTAGCTCTCAGTTATGTACTGTTTACAGGTCTCATTCGTTAACTTGGAGCTTCCTCTCGCGTACATTAAAAATAAAAAATACGAGACTTTGATCTATGTCATAAAACAGGTTAATGAGTCAAGTTATCGGGCAAGACATTTCGAGATAGAGCACTCAATTGGGTTTTGGAAGCCTGAGGCTGCAAGGCGGGATCGGGGAGGGATCGGATCCACGTGTTTTGCCAAAAGCAGTTTAGTGTCATACCAGATCTGGTTTAAGGCGATCTAAGCAGATCGAACTATATCTGGAAGTTTAAGTAGTTATATACTGGATAGCATTTGATGAGGAACACGTCTATACTGAAGATTAAGGGAATCAGTGCTACGTAGTGTTCATGGCCCTTTTGACATAAGCTCTAGTCAGAGTATGAGAAATCAGAACCAAATGTATTGACATAGAAGAAAGAGAGCACCGATTCTGGACGTTATTTGAAACCATTGACACATTTTGCAAATGACTCACTAGAAGAAGAGGTCGGGATCAAAGAAATCATGCAATGTATATGTGCGGATTATATGGTGTCAAAATATGTGTCATTAAACAAGTCAAGCGCTTACAAGCACTTGGTCGAACAGATGTCGAGGTGGAAATGAGAGTGCTCTCCTCGGGTATATGATGATTGGGTGGAATCTATGGAGAGGAAAACGGGCGCAATTGCCAAGTTGGCGGTCATCAGACTCATGGAATCTCGAGGCTGTCAGAAGGGCACTCTCATGTCGAAGATTCAAATATACAATCGCGATAGTAGACTCGTAAGATCTGGGAACCCAATTCGGCATCTTGTGAGGAGGCAGGCCATTCCATTTTATTATGTAGCAGATGAGCGGGCTGGGAAAGACGCAGGTTCCGTGTCTTCGCTTGAGGTTCGCTGGGATGTAGTATCACTCGTCTGTTCCGACGGAGCACCCTCAAAAGTCGTGCTGTTGGAGGTTTCAAGGGTTGTCTTCTGCCGAGATTCCTCAACCAGCCCATTCCGAGCTTCAGGATGTGAAGTAGACTCCGTATAAGACTCCTTCTCGTGTTCTGTATCGTCTTGCCCAAAAAAAGGTTCCGACCTTGATAACGGAGATTTCGGAAGGGCCGTTTCATGCTCGTTGTTTCCGTTGCCATCCTCATCCGTTTGATGAGAACCAAAATCACCGCTTTCTTTCCGTCGTAGTAGGCTACTCCATCTCTTCCTCCTGCTTCCGCTTCGTGAGAGACCCATTGATCCTTCACGACGATGGTGCAATGACACCCGCCTGCCCCTGTCTAGCTCGGCTACCTCGGTAACGCTGGCAAATGTGGTAGTGGAAGACGATGTGACGGACGGAGGAGAGCTAGGTGCATTTCGTTTTTCTTGCCACTCCTTTCGCTTTTCACTCGCCCATGAGCCCCACGAGCTGATGTAGGCGCCTGCTTTCTGGCCGACGGCACTGACGGAGGCTTGAGCCTGGGTGAGATCTACAGAGAGGGCTTTACGACCGGCCAACCAGGACGCCGGTCCAGTACCCGAGAGCGTCGATGTTGCATCAGATGGAGGCAAAGGCGGCGAGCCCAAAGATCCTTTATCAATGGATGACCGTTGGGACTGTGCAGCCTTCTCTTCGTTCCTTTTCCGCTGCGCTTCCCTCATCGCTTCAATGTCCGCCCAGAAACTGTTGAATGCAGCGCTCATTTTCTTTTGACCCACCGCGAGATGCCTATTCAGCGCTTCTCGGCCCTCGCGCACTCGTTCGTCCAAGTGAAGCTCAGCCACCTGTTGCGATATCCTTCTTTGAATGTCGTCAATAGTAAGGCCACCAGCACAGGGATGGCGCGGCTCGACGATCGAGAAGAGGAGAGAGTCCGAGGTTAGTCGTTTGAAAAGCGCGTAATTTGAAGTCGCCTGCCATTGTGCAAGAAAGTCCGGGTTGAATTCCAACGCAGGGTCGCCTTCTATATTAAATGCCTGCAGTTGCGTTCTGCTTCTTCGTCCTGAATTGCTCGTGTCGATTGAACCTAGCTCCTCATGGTATTTCATGCAAGAGAGCAACGCCAGCAGGTATTCTTCAAACTGTAGCCGAATGAACTCCTCCGAGCCCATGTAGCCATGAGTTTTAGGTTGTTCCGGGTGCGCATCATCCCAAGTCTCATTGATAGTTTGCGTCAGAAAATCAATCCAACGCCTGTCTGCCACAGACAGTGTTAATGCATTTCGAAGAGATGGAGATGAGATATTAATAGTGTCTTCGTCAAGCTATGTATGAATTATGTCAGAGCTGTGGGAGAAGGCAGACCGATGCATGTGGGTCTCTTACATTGATTAAGATATCACTGTAACGATCTTTCTGTTGCAGAAGAAGCGAATTCGTAGATCCAACCACGTACGATTTTGTGCCGTAGTCTGCCAGCAGGTCCAGCTGCTGTAGAGGTGTGTAGGGACCAAACATACTTCCCTAAAGAGATATCAATATTGGCATAAAAAAGCGGAATCTCGGTACATATACCTTGCCAAAAATCTGTAAAGGCAAACCCATATATGCAAGCACTGAGCTAATCAGCAGGAGATCAAAAGAAGTAAATCATGTTGGCCGTGACATACAAGAGCTTCTCTCACTAGTCTTCAGTGAAGTCGGCTTCTTGACATTCTGAGCATAGCTATCGAATGCTGGGTCCGCGCAATCTTGAAGATTATCAATGAGACCAGGTATTAATGAGATTAATGAGAATTGTATCATGCATAAACGCTCGCACCGCGAGCCGAAGAATAGCATCTGCAACGACTTAGTTTATACCGAGCCAAGTACATCAGAGGACGAGGCAGACCTTTGGTTGCAACAGCAGAGCCTTGAATAAGACCAACGTCTGATATTTGAATTCATGGATCATTTCGCGCAGAGAGAGCCCTCGAGGCAAGTCAGCAACGCTTCGCAATTTGAAATGAACGAACGGCGCCATACCGAGATATTGGTCTTTGAGTCTTTCATCGTTCTTAAAGCTTAATACTAGACCTTCACGAAATTTCTTATGATTCCGCAATCAGCATGGCACGCGCATATAACGACCTCCTAGAACGCACCTTCAATATGTCAATGTCCGAGAAGTCACTATAACCAGCACACACATCAGCTATGTCGTTTTGTAGACCCGACCGATCAATTCCTCCGGACAGAAGATGAAGCATCCGAGACCAAACGCGCTCGTTGTAAGTCGCAAAGACCATGTCAAACGTACCGTTGTGCAAACCAGGCGGAAGTCACCATTGACAGCTTCTCTCTCAGCTGTCCAAGACCCTGCGGACTATCTGTCACGACCACGACTGCTTTCTGCACTGTCGACCGTGTCACATCTGGCGGCTTGTTGATCAGAAGGCTCGAATCGATTTGCCTGGAGCAAGAAATGCCGAAGAGAGAGGTAGCCGGCTCGGTGGAGGTCTCTTTTCGGCGGAGGGTGAAATAGGAGAACTCTTCGGTCGATCTGACATGTGCTCAGGTATCAACAACTGAAACAGCAATTCCTTTTGCATTGCAACGCAGATCAGAAGAAGAGTCGTCTGCGAAGGTCTTGACAAGAAAAGGGGTGTCCATACGCATGCGCCCCATCAGACAGCGCCATGAATGGCAGAAGCGACCAATCGTTCTCCGCAGGAGGGTCGGTTCCATCGTCGGCAATGCAGAATTCGATTTCAGGGCCTCTGGGATTTTCGAGAGAACTCTCCGTCAGCATACAATTGATCTTGCTGAAACGCTCGTCCCCAAGTTTCCACGTGCCGTTCAATCTGCGAGTGGGCACGGGCGAGCAGGAGGCGCTGGGAGCTACGCCAAGTCTGGTCTGCCCGTGGGATTGACGCTCTGTCTTTCGTTCATAAACCGGCGACTTACCTTGCATGGTGGAAATCAATGACCATGACAAGCGGGTCATGTCGACCTCGAGTTGAAGCCATATCGCCGACTCCTCATCCGCATTGACACGAAGAGCTGTAAATGAACGTGGTTGTCGTATCCCGAAACTGTTGATCTGTCAAGCGGGAAGCTTTCCCCGGCCCAGCTTTCCAAAGAGCAATCACCACGACGTGAGACAGAAGGAAAGATTATGATATGGCCAGGAAAATACCAAAATAGCTTGCTATCTCCGAAACATCACAGATCGGCGTATCCTGCAGGCGGTGACGTGAGGATGGTCAACCAACACAGTAGTAAAAAAGACAGAGTATCGCCTTGCGCACCCACGTGATTAAGCGCCGAGGACCAAGAGTAGTAGCTTTGATCAGGGTAGGTCATAAGCTCCCTTCTACGGAGTCTAACTCCAGCATTATAAGAACTCTCTGTACTATAAGAGCGTTAAGCAATTCATTCTTAGTCAATTAAGGCTATATTTTATTCTCTTGCTCTTCTTATATTATCGTATACTTGCTTCATACTGATATATACTACTTAGTATTTCCTATTTATAAGGAGTTAAATTCCCGTGCAGCTGCTTTGGGGTGTTCTGGCTTACCAGCGGTCTCCAGTCAGCTCACAGCTTTCAACACGACACTCCTTTCATCCTTCACAGGTTCAGCTAGATGAGACATCGGCATGGTCGTCCTGAGGTGTCAGGAACTGACTCCCTGACATTCCTTGTCAGTCTGGCAAGTCTCAATCTTGTTGTTCTTTTTCCTTCCAATGCATTGTTTGAGTAACGCCGCCAATCAGTGACTTGAAGTATAACTACGTTTTCAGGAAATGGCAAATGCACTTCCATCGCCGCATCAAACAGAGAAGTTGACCTGTGATATTAACTGAGTAGGTTATCTGCTCGTCATTCATTGACCCAGTCGCGGGACGAGTCGCTGCACCAGGTAGATTTACAACCGTCTTACCAAGTATCAAAGTCCTGAAACTCCCTTCTCCTAGTCAATTTCAACATCTGCGTCGCCATACCCCTAAATGCCAACAGCAAGGGAAATGGATCCAGAATGCACTTGCACAGTCCTGATAGCTCGTGGGTTAGGCCCCTAGATGGAATCATGGAAGCATAGTCCCATGAAGACGGATGTCCATAGGCAGTAATCAATTCCGGATCAATTTGTAGTTATAGATTTGCTAATTATTACTATGTACTTACCTACGCCCAGGAGTGCTTTGCTGGCGATCCCCCGCCGACAAACGACGTTTCTTCACGAACATCGAATACCGCGGACTGGGATTTGGATTTCAGATTCATCCTAGCTGCATGTAGATTGTCCAAGTATACAATAAGGCCAGCCGGGTTGAGCATTACATACTGCATTTGAAATTGCAGACTGATATGTGACATTTCGTTGAGCACGTCAATCGGACGCTCCACAAAGGATCCGGACAGGTCAAACTATCCTGAACAGCCACGCAAAATCAGTGGAAGAACAAAGTATATCGATCGACCCGGTCGTGTACAGCCTCGACTAAAGAAAATTCGTGGAAATCGCCAAGATATCCTTCATCACCTTCCAATTCCGACGACGCCAAAAGAGAAACGGACGACGCTCCGAATCAAATAGTGCGCCCACACGCTTGGTTTACCAACAGCACTCTGAAAATTCGACGGCAGCTCTCGTGACCATCCTACCGATCGAAGGGACAGCGAAGTTAAAACGAGAAACACGCTCATATCAGGAATCTGGCTCATGTCAACGGCCAGCTCAACACCCTCACCACGCACAAGTCGTTGAACCCCAATTGCGTTTATGCCATGGTTTGCGGCGCACCATCTACTCCTTCGACGAGAGCCTGGCCAGCTTCGGTGCCTTGATCGATGTTGTGGAAGTCGAGAATCTCCGAGTACCTGCATATGCCACGGTCAGAAGGCTTCTGGATCTTCCTGGGTCAATAGGCTGCATACATCATGATTTTCCAGGTATCCACCGGTAAATCAGCATCATTGAAGGACCAGTCAAACTTTTCCTCCGCTACAGGCTCGTCCGTTGGATCGTGGTAGGGCGCAAGGTATTCGTGCGCAAGCGCCTCGCCGGCACGGATTCGTTTCTTGGGGTCAAAGACAAGCATGCGCTCAAGAAGGTCGACCGCTAGGCATTGTCAGCTTCAGTTGCGCTATGCGGCCTAAGACAGTCACCGCGGAGTGTACGCACCCTCGGGATCGGCGTTCTTAAATTTGTTCGCAAGAGGTTGACGTTCCCGTTTGGGTAGAGACTTGACGAATCGTAGGGTCTGTTTATTTTCAGAATGCACATTAGCACATCTTCACTAAGGCAGAACGAAAGAGCAACCGCTCACTCACATTTTCACTGCAAATAGTTTGGATCACATCATCCGGAGGCGTTCCCAGAAGCTCGGTAATAATGGAAAACTGGTTGACATGGTCCTTTCCAGGGAAGAGTGGTTTTCCTTCCAACATTTCGGCGAAGATGCAGCCTGCACTCCAAATGTCGACTTCGACGTCGTATTTCTGCCAAGTGAGCATGATCTCGGGAGCGCGGTAGTATCTCGTTGATACGTAACCAGTCATCTGGGGATCCTGAATGCGGGCAAGGCCAAAGTCGCAAATTTTCAAGTCACAGTTCTCGTTGATAAGAATGTTGCTGGGTTTGAGATCACGATGGACGACTCCTGCAGAATGAACGTATTTCAGACCGCGCTGGTAGATGTCAGTGGTCCATGTTCACACTGCGGCCATGAAATCGATTGGCAGCATACTAGTATCTGGTAAAGAAAGTACTGAATAAATTGCTTCTCTAAAGGTCTGGATGTCAGGAGTCTGTGAAGGTCGGTTCCCAGGAGTTCTGTCACGAAGTAGCTGCGAGGGTGTCAATGAAATGGTGGATGCCAATCCCGGCCAAATTGCGACCTACATGTCCTCGAGCGGCGAGATAAAAATATCACTCAAACTAATCACCTACTCATCGTAAGCAGGCGTCATTCGAAGCAAAAGCACAACGCCATATGCGATCACTAACATTCTCATGTCGCAAGTGTTTCAGCAATTTCAGTTCTCGGTATGTTCGCTTAGACAGCACTGGTGTGCTGAAGGGCTTCATGATTTTCTTGACGGCGACCGGCTGTCCTGTCAATTGATCCCTCGCAGAGCTTTCCAACTCTCATCCGTTAGCCCTCGACATGTTCCAGCCAGTGGTTGATGGAGGAAGGAAGTCAGATCCGTCGAAGAGGGGTCGGCCATACCAGACGAGTCCAAAGGCACCCATGCCTACCGGTTGCAGGTCGGTGTACCTGATAAGTAGTCAGCAAACGGATTCTCTCGTATCACGAAGCGGCGCAAGCAAGGTACTGTACCTGCTGGTGATTTCAAAAGTGGTGCCAAAGATCTGGGCACGCACGAATTCCGCCATGTTGGATGAGATACGACAGGCGACACCGCGCTGATGAGGACGAACGGAATGGTACTCGCTTCTCTGGGTGACTTCCCTTCTGTGGCGGGGTACTCTTCGTTGCTTGTTCACGTTTCTTTATTTGTTTCTCGCACGCAAGGGTAGCGAGCAACTGGCAATGATTCTTGGGAAGTCGGAGCTGAGGAGAACAATCAAGCCGCAGGTAAGTGGCGTTGGAGGCAGGGTGTGGGGAAAACTGTGTAAGAGTTGAGTGTCTGGTTTACCGGAAAACGCGCAGGACGAGAAGCTGCCTATGACGTCCTCAAATGTGTCGCAATCGCAAAAAAGGGCCCGGTGTGGGCACCATCTCCCTAAGCCGTCTCTTTCGGGAACAACAAGAATAGAAATGCTACGTAGATGGCAGAGATTCGCACCACGCGGTCTATTGGTTGGAAAGTCGATTCTAATTTCAGGTCCTCGCGCTTATATAACGAGTCTCTGTGATCTTCTCCAATCGACGTAATCGATGATTATTACGGAGTACCTCTTTCCCGAGTTTACGTGATGAAGTTTTTGGACTTAGGAAATAAGGTACATTTACAGTTTTCCATGCATGAAACGAAGTTACAGACTCATGTTTTCGCATGACAATTCCATATGCTCATTCGACTTCCAGGTCGATGAGGCCCTGATTGCACCCCTCATTCCTGATATCACGGTACATAGTGTTCAATGTTTGATACTCGGGCGGAACTGGGATGCCAACACCTATTTCGTCCTTTGCCCCTCGATCTCCTTTCGTGCACTGATGTTGCCGCCACATCAACGGAGCTACTTATCACAGGTCAGATACAGATACATTATTTCGTTCTAAAGCAGCACATTCGTTGGCTCATGACATCGATTGCTTCAATTCCTTGCAGAGACTCTCCGATAGCAGTGTGCACGGAGAAGACAAGAAAAGGTATCTTGAAATGACATAATACCGTCACTTCCAGGGTTGGTTCGAGTCTCGATGGTGCTCAGTCCCTGACACCATCCTTCGACTCGTCCTAAATTTTCGACTGTCAACGTGGGGCTGACCTGTGCAGATGTATGACGGTCGTTTTACTGTAGGTTCCAAGCAGTTCCATTGGCTTCGCGACATGCTGCAAGTAAGGTTCAAATGCCAGAGGCATTAGTTGTATGAAGTAGTCAATAGAGAACAACAATAACAGTCCACAAGGCGACATTGATTGTTGTTGTGTCGTCCGCATTTAAGGTCGTCTAAAGGCTGTAAGTCGAAGCACTAAAGAGAAGTAGACTGAGTCGAGAAACGAATCTCATTCTAGTGGCCTTTTTGCCTGCCCGTATTCGTGCCTTGTGCTTAAGGCGTTCTTCTGCTTTCCCGTACATAGCCGCATCAACGTGTTCGTCTTAGCCAGGCTAAATACGGAGTCAAGTCATACAGTAATCAAGCAGAGAAGCTGAGCTTCATCAAGAGGCATGTGAACGCTGAAAGCGACCGCGGACCACCTTTTCGTTCTCATCACAGGCCATTCCATTTATTGCCCACTAGGCCAGCAAACAATCTGCCTTCAAATCCCCAATAATAATAGCGTCTGGTATTAAGGATGTCGAAAGGGACCGTAGGCAAGGATGCTAGACCTCTCAGCCTCGAAGAATCTTCGCGTAAGAAGACCAGGTGTACTCAGTGAGGTACCTGAGCCACTTGCTAGTATTTTCTGCATCCAATAGAGACCTCTCTGGCTCTTTGAATGTCAACCTAATGATGACTGCTTTATCGCTCCAAACTGTTTCTTGGGGGTAGCTAGACGAAATAAGGAGTTGTGGCGCCCCCTCACGTTGTGAATGAGCTCGGCATGGCGAAACTGGGCTACAGAGAACAGGGCTGAGGGACGACTCTCCCAATTTCACTAAAGTACCTACAATGATTGTTATATCTGCTCTAACAGTAGCTACATAGCAACAGTAAGAGTGATGAATGGTCGTTCAGTCTGTCATATATTCATCGCCTCTACATTAGGTTGATTGATGAGGTAACACACGGTACCATACCAACCGCCTGGCTGCACTAAGGGACAGTTATGTCTTTAATGACCGCCTATTGGACCGCTCATAATAACCTGGAGGGCCCCATATGGCACACAGCGCCCGCCCCCGGAGAAACGAGGGCTGGTGATGTACGGAGTATGTACTCCGTACAGTATTGGAGGAAAGCTTCGCTCGTACACGTTTTTTACCCACTCGCTCTGATCTAATAATCCTTCCTCAGGCATCTCCACTTTGTCGATGGCACCTGGCTATATGACGCTTTGGGGGACAGCTACCTGACTGACCGATACTTCTCTATTGTCAGTTCCCCTCATTGCATACTTTGTTCTTACTATCTCCCCGAAAGATCCGTACCAATACCTTATTGATCAGCTTTGCTATCCCTGAGGCGTGTACTCGTCATCCTTCACACAACGTACCTCCCTCCCGCAGCAGCAGCAGCTGAATCCCCGAGAAACAGCCCTCGACAGTCTGGCTATCGGACTCGAATCCCTCGAGCGACTGTCTTAGACACACACGCTCTCTTCTTTCACGAGTTAAGCTCCAGCTGCCTCGCACGCAACATAGCCGCGCTAACCTGCCGTCGTCCGTCCACTCTTGGAACCCCCCAAGCTCGGCCTTCTTTGTTTGAGGTGTACAGCTCCCCGTTTCGCGACCAAGCTCCGCCGTCGCCCGGAAGCTCACAGTTACTCCCTGCGTTCACCGTTTTCTTTGCGCCGACAACCTTCGAGATCGTTGTATTTTTTTGACCTGTGCAGTAACAGTGTTCCAGCAGTTCTGGTGGTTTCGAAATTGAACTCATTACCGTACAACGTCGGATAGCAATCGGGAGCTTCCACGTGCGCGAGGCCATTTGATGGTCTTAGTCGTCGGGTGCCTGAGAAACTGAATCAACGCTTGAATGCAAAATGGGCGTGTGTGCTAGCAGAGAATCATCGGCGGATGCGGAGCAGAAGAAGAGGAGCCAGATGATTGACAGAAGACTGGAAGAGGATTCCAGGCGGTTACGGAGAGAATGCAAAATCCTCCTCCTCGGTGTGTCTTTGCCATGCGAGGTCAAGAGATGTTGCCGGCGACTAACCCCTTGTGCCTGATTAGGTTCCGGAGAAAGCGGCAAATCAACAATCGTCAAGCAGATGAAGATCATCCACCAGAATGGATATTCAGTCGAAGAGCTCGCGTTATATCGCCTAACCGTATATAAGAATCTTTTGGATTGCGCAAAAGCTCTCATCGGAGCGTATCATCAATTTAATCTTCAGCCATCAAGTCCAAAAGTGCAAGAGTTCGTCCAATTTCTTTCAGACTACAACGTCGACCCAGATCCAAATACACCGCTCGATCCAAAAGTCGGAGATGCTGTCACATATATCTGGAACGATCCGTGCACATCAACAGTCCTGGAACATCAGAACGAATTCTACTTGATGGACTCCGCACCATAGTAAGAATGAGCACATTCGGTTTCTCTTTGAGTGTGACGATGCTAAGCCGATGACCTAGTTTTTTCGACGAAGCGAAGCGAATAGCATCACCGGACTATATACCGAACGTTTCCGACGTATTACGTGCGCGAACCAAAACCACCGGTATCTATGAGACGAGATTCACCATGGGACAATTGAGCATCCAGTACGTGCAGGGCATTCCTCCCTATCGCTTAAACGCTAGGGCGCCAAAACTGACGCATGGCGCAGCATGTTTGATGTTGGAGGGCAGCGCAGTGAACGCAAAAAGTGGATCCATTGCTTCGAAAACGTCACATCTATTATCTTCTGCGTGGCCCTGAGCGAGTACGATCAAGTCTTGCTTGAAGAGAGCAATCAGGTAGGTTCGACGTTCGGTCTGATTGGCTGCAATGACTGACTTTTCTCGAGAATCGTATGATGGAGAGTTTAGTCCTCTTTGACTCGGTTGTCAATTCTCGGTGGTTTATGCGAACAAGCATTATTTTGTTCCTGAACAAAGTGGACTTGTTCCGACAAAAGCTACCTCGCTCTCCTTTGAGCAACTATTTCCCCGATTACTCTGGTGGTAACGATGTCAATCGAGCTGCCAAGTATCTGCTGTGGAGGTTCAATCAAGTTAATCGAGCGCATCTCAATCTATATCCTCAGTAAGTACTTGCAATAGCGGACGTTATCTTTGCCCTGATCTGTACGGAGACTGACTTGCTTCTTACGAAGCCTGACCCAAGCGACCGACACAACGAATATTCGTTTAGTGTTTGCTGCTGTGAAAGAAACAATTCTTCAGAACGCCTTGAAGGACTCAGGCATTCTATAATCCCGCGAACCGGCCTCTGATCATATATGTGCTTCGCGATCAAGCGAACACTAAGGGGCTGTCGTATATTTCCATGTTTCCAGCTCTCAGAGCCTCCCTTTCTCTTCTGTTTTCTCATTATTGACGTTTTTAATGTTCAGCTCTAGGGAATTTGCATCGGCGTCCGCGGTGTTGGTCTCTTTCTTTTTGGATAACTATTCCCAAGTGCTGGGCCGGTTGACTTCATGGGATATCCGCAGGTGGTCTCTTATTTCTCTATCAGGGGAGCCCATCTCCCACAGGTTATTTCTTTGCATTGGATGTATATTGATTCCACTTAGTCCAATTGTCAGTTGGATACAAACAAGCACATTGCTTCTAACGAAAAGTTCTCGGCTGATGCTTGTATTTTACATGTGCATTGTGCAGAGTCATCGACACGCTTATTCTGTTCATATCCCGAGAGATTTCCTTGTCCTCTCTTCTCCTTTCTATTTTCTTTCCCAATTTCTCTTGTTTCCATCCTCATACTTTTCACTTCCACATCATCATACTACGCATTCCAGGGAGGCCCTCATTTCCTGTCACGTGTCACCTTGCAAGGTCCAACTGATCAGGCTGGTGATTAGCAGTGTCGTCTATGCATATGATGCCCCTTATTTATATTCCATCTCTTTTGTTCCGAGTTCTTCCTCTCGACTGGGCTTTCCACTGCATTCGGAGTCTCTGGTGTTCCTTGTATGTTGTGCGTTGCATGGAAGCAGATCAAGCAAGCACCTTGATGGTCTCCTTCTTCATTGTCCCAAAGTCGTGTTCCCCCTCGTCTTAATTCCGTTGAATAGGGCACTGGTGGTGATTTTGACCTGTTCTGGCTTTCTTCTTGGATGATTCTGTTGCCTTTAATATATTCATGGTCCCTGTGGCAATGGGCCTCTGTCCCTATCTATACATTTATGGGTGCCAGTTCCCGAGAATTTTGGATCGGAGCTCAGTGGAAGAAATCCTTCTCTTGAGACATATAGTGTTGCGGATGAAGGTCCTGCTCAAATATTGATTGATATACTAATTAAGATTACTTTTTTTCGATATCAACGGGCCACCTGTTGCTTAAACCCTGGAAGAAGCTTGCACTGGCACTGACATTGTAGATTTGTTGGCACTTTAGTTGGCGGTTGAAACACCAAGGTATCAATCAGCTGGAGAGCTGGATCTGAGCTCATCTGATCAGGTCGTTCTTGGCTTTCCATTTCCCATCCAACGATAACCATGAGATATTGTGTGTGGCTTGTTGGACGAGTAATCATATTAATATTGGGCTCGATCAGGCCAGGGTATCGGATGCATGGCATCACCCTGTTCAATATGCTGACTGAATGCAAACGAACCTACTATGACATATTCTGTTTGAGTCATTGATTGAAGCTGTGAGGGAATGAAGGCTTGATAACGGTGCACAATAATGGATGATTTTCTGGATCTACTTGTAGAATACTGTTTCTGAGCAGTGGCATATCCCTTGGATAGTTGATTTCTGCTTTTTATCTCTTTTTTAACCCTGTGCATGTAAGTCTTGTTCACAAGTATTGCTCAGTCTTATGCTTTAAACCCTCAACAGTACCCCGCAATTACAAACGTTGAACAGTTATCACTGAAGAGCACAGCTGCTAATGCCAACTGTATTTCCAAGGTTATGAACAGTCGTTGAGCTCTCTGACCAATTGTAAATCTCAATGTAGCTGCCAGCCGTACATCTTCCTTGATCTGTGGCTGGATCATGCAGTGAGATGATGGCATCAATGTCCTCGATAAGTGCGGAGAGCTTCAGATAGTGGGGATAAGTACTGGGTACATTGTTGATCGTGGTCTAGACCTCTTGAAGCAGTGTACCATGTACATGCATTCGACCGATAGAACTCTATCTGTGCATTGCGACTGCACTCCATCTCTGCCCCACTATCATATGGACACACCGAGTATACATGGAGTCTAGTTGCAATCATGATAATGGATGCTTTTGGTAGCTTCCACTTCCAGAGTCCAGACTGCAGCTTATCATTCTGTACATAATAATAATGTAATTGCTCATCTGTTCCCTCAGGTGTCAGTCAGGCAAACAAGGGAACAGACCATCTCTCCTTCCTCTTCCTCTTTCTCCCCTCCCTCATCGATCCCTGCAAGAGCTGCATCCTTCTCGGAGCTGCATGTCATCATCTTTCGCTTGCCTTGTTGGAGGGTCAAAGCTTCTAAGGACCCTTTTCTATATCTCCTCCATAGCTTTCTGTCCAATTGATACTCTACCTACCTCAAACTACCTTCCTCCGCCCAAGAGCTCTGATCAACGCTGAAGCTTACGAACCCTAACCATCACCTTCAGGACGGTTTAATTCTGGCAATTCGTCCGATTTCTTACTGCCACCTGCCTCCAAAGCTGACTTCATAGCTTTACTTTCCTGGTCAGTACTCAACACCATGTCTGACGAACGTCGCGAGCGCAGACCTTCCGTTGGAGCTCCCATCTCCGAGCTCCAAGGTCCCGTGGGTCCGGGATTCAGTCGTCCGAAGCACAAGCGGACTTTCACAGGTTTGGGGCCCGCAGAAATAAAGGATGTTGAGGCCAGTATCCCGGAGAATCTGAGAGAGGCGTAAGTACACAATTACCGGAAATGTTAAAAAGCAGCGACCAATCCAGCATTGCAGCGTCTATATTGTCCATGTTCACTTTGCTGATTCGAATCGTTGTACAGTTGGCGAAAACATGTATGGCATATCCCGACAGTCCCGTGGCTCTGGGCTTTGATTTCTTCTCCTGCCCTTGGTCTCGATATCGTGTACCCAATGAAACTGATGACATGTTGTACTCACGCTCTGCACGCTAGTCCGCGACAGGTTTCGCCAACAAAGACGAATTCGAGGTAAATCGCTGACAATGGTTGCTAGTATTTCGTTGTGCTGACTCATGCTGATATGCCCGCATATAGAAAGAGCTTGTCCGTCATGTCGAGACCACATTGGCGCGTTCTCTTTACAATTGTGATGAACTGTGTGTCTTTCCGTCCTGATTGTTGACAATCGCATCGAAATAGCCCACATGGCGCTAACTGTTATGGAATCGTTCTCCTATAGGGCTGCGTATTCCGGCACTGCTCTTGCTTTCAGAGACCGCCTAATTATCGAATGGAACAAGACTCAACAACGCCAAACATTTGCCGATCAGAAGAGGGTATACTGTATGAGATAACCGTCCGTGGAATTGAAATACTTCCGAGCTGACAATATAGATCTCTCTCTCGAATTCCTTATGGGCCGCGCACTGGACAATGCTATGCTGAATGTTGGGATGAAAGATGTTGCTCGAGGTGCGTCTGTTCCCTGCATCGGGGTAAAAAAAAAGTGCAAAAGCGCTAATCTCCTGGCCAGAGGGCTTGAAGGACCTTGGCTTCCGAATTGAAGACGTTATCAACCAAGAACACGATGCCGCTCTCGGAAACGGAGGCTTAGGACGTCTTGCGGCCTGTTTCCTTGATAGTTTGGCCACCCTAAATTATCCTGCCTGGGGTTACGGATTGCGATACAGATACGGAATCTTCAAGCAAGAGATTATAAATGGCTACCAGGTCGAGATTCCTGATTACTGGCTTGATTTCAACCCATGGGAGTTCCCCAGGCACGAAATCACTGTTGACATCCAATTCTATGGATGGGTGCGGAAGTATCAAGATGAGAATGGTAAGACCGTCCATTCTTGGCAGGACGGCGAGGTCGTTCAGGCTGTGGCGTACGATGTCCCAATTCCTGGATATGGTACACGCACGACGAACAATCTCCGTCTCTGGTCCAGCAAGGCAAGCAGTGGAGAGTTTGATTTCCAAAAATTCAACGCTGGCGACTATGAAAGTGCAGTGGCGGACCAACAGCGAGCGGAGACCATCTCTGCAGTCTTGTATCCCAACGACAACCTCGAGAGGGGCAAGGAGTTGCGACTGAAGCAGCAGTACTTCTGGTGCGCTGCGTCGCTCTACGACATTGTCCGGAGGTTCAAGAAGACAAAGAGAGCGTGGAGCGAGTTCCCCGATCAAGTGGCCATCCAGCTCAATGACACGCACCCTACTCTTGCTATTGTTGAATTGCAGCGCATTCTGATCGATCAGGAAGGACTAGAGTGGGATGAGGCATGGAACATTGTTACGCATACCTTTGGATATACCAACCATACTGTCCTGCCGGAGGCACTGGAGAAGTGGTCCGTTCCTCTGGTTCAGAACCTTCTGCCCCGACACTTGCAGATCATCTATGACATCAACCTCTTCTTTTTGCAAAGTGTGGAAAAGAGATTCCCTCGCGATCGGGACATGCTGGCTCGAGTATCGATCATCGAAGAATCTCACCCCAAGATGGTCCGCATGGCTCATCTGGCGGTCATTGGCTCCCACAAAGTGAACGGTGTTGCCGAATTGCATTCGGACCTGATCAAGACCACCATCTTCAAAGATTTTGTGGAGATTTACGGGCCTGATAAGTTCACCAATGTCACGAACGGCATCACTCCAAGACGCTGGCTCCATCAAGCCAACCCACGTCTATCCGACTTGATTGCGTCCAAGCTCGGAGGATACCAATTCTTGACCGACTTGACTCTCCTGGACAAACTGGAGGCCTATATAAATGACCAGGCATTCAAGAAGGAATGGGCCGAAATTAAGACGGCTAACAAGCTGCGCCTCGCGGAGCACATCAAGAAAACCACGGGGTACAGCGTGAATCCAAAGGCACTTTTCGACGTCCAGGTGAAGCGTATCCACGAATACAAGCGTCAGCAGCTGAACATCTTCGGCGTCATCCATCGCTATCTGAAGATCAAAGCCATGTCTCCAGAGGAGCGCAAGAAGCTGGTGCCTCGCGTCTCCATCTTCGGCGGCAAGGCAGCTCCAGGCTACTGGATGGCTAAGACCATCATCCACCTCATCAACAGCGTTGCGGCTGTGGTGAATAAGGACCTGGATGTGGGAGATGCGCTGAAGGTCGTTTTCATCGAGGATTACAACGTGAGCAAGGCAGAGATTATTATCCCTTCTTCGGATATTAGCGAACATATCTCCACAGCCGGCACGGAAGCAAGTGGAACAAGCAACATGAAGTTCGTCCTTAACGGCGGTTTGATTATCGGTACCTGCGACGGTGCAAATGTAGGCCTCCTATCAATGACCTCATCCATTCCCCAACAGCTAATTGGACAACTAACTTACTAATCCTTCCTTAACTAACAGATCGAAATCACACGCGAAATCGGCGAACAGAATATCTTCCTCTTCGGCAACCTCGCCGAGGACGTCGAAGAGCTCCGCCACCGCCACTTCTACGGTGGCTTGCAGCTCGATGAGAACCTCTCCAAGGTCTTCGATGCCATCAGCAGCGGCACGTTTGGCGACGTAGGCGACTTCTCCGCCCTCATCGCGGCCGTCACTGAGCATGGCGATTACTATCTCGTCTCGGACGACTTCAACTCCTACATTACTACGCAGGATATGGTCGACGAGGCGTTCCAGAACGAAGACGAATGGATCACCAAGTCCATCACGAGCGTTGCACGGATGGGCTTCTTCTCGACTGATCGTGTAATCAGCGAGTATGCGGATAGTATCTGGAATATTGAACCGTTAGACATGAGGGATTAAATGATCGTCTTCCTTCTTTCAAAGAAGCGGAGAATCGCTACTGTTTCCCTGTGGACCCTCGTACCAGTCCTTCTGGTTTTTTTATTGTGCCGTTCCTACAATTGATACGACTTTTTTTTTCTGTAATGACTTGACTACCCCAGCATATGATATCAAATGGAATGGAACATAGCATGAAACCAAATGAATTTTCACAGGTCCAACCAATGATTGACTATGCTTGATTATTTGAGACATCATTTATTTGTTTCTACACGTTCAATTTCTGGTCTTCACATTCTATGAACTTTACTTAGTGATGGTTTGCGTGCTTCATCTGTAGAACATGCAAGCTCATCAACACAGTTTAGGAAATTCCAGAACATTTAGCAAGGTTCAGAAGAAAAAACGTGCAAGTATCCATCACTGTATGTTGTCGCCAGTGATTACCGCCCAAAAATTGACAATCAGATCCACACTGCGGCAAATAATCCAAAAATGGAAGGTATATGATATGATATGGTATATGACCAAAAAAGATCAATCAGTGTATCATGCCGCAGTCAGTTCCGCAACGCGTCTTTGCAATTCGGGTACGGCGCGGAGTTGTAAATCGAGTTCTTCTTTCTCACTGTACAGCAAAAGGTGTAGTTAGTTTTCACCGTTTGGCCAAGATAGCAAGAACCACAGACAAGGAACGACAAGATTCTATCAGGGAACAGCAGACTTACTCTTCCAGCTTCAATCGCCGCTCCCAATCCAGCCCTGTAAATACATAACCTCCCTGGCCATCGAACTGCAATATCTTCTTATGATACTTCCACAGACTCCTCCGATGCGAGACCGTCATCAGCGTGATACCGAGCTTCTTCGCCGTCTCGTACATGACCTTTTCAATCTCTAATGTCACCGAGGACGTGCACTCGTCCAGAATCGCGAACTTGGGCCGGTGATAAAACAGCCTCGCCATCGCGATCCGCTGCTGCAGACCTCCCGATAGCACATCGCGCCATTCTTCCTCCGCGTCCCACCCACTGGGCCGCTCCACGACAGAAGTAATCTCTACGACGGACAGGATCTCATACAGATCTGCATCCGTGATGCCCTTGGCGCGCATCTCGCGCATCCCGTCCGGGTAGATTACTTGTTGGCGCAGAGTTCCGCGCGACAGATAGGGCCGTTGCGGGATATAGAAGATGTCTTCGAAGCGTGGTTTCTTGACCGTGCCGCCGTAGACGGGCCACAGGCCGCCGAGGATGCGGAATAGGGATGATTTCCCGCATCCGTTGGGGCCGACGATTAGAAGATGATCGCCCGGGTGGACGGTGAATGAGAGCTTTCGGACTAGGACATCTCCGTTGGGGGAGACGATGGGGACGTCGGTGAACTCGATCGAGTCGCCTTCTGAAACTGTGCCGCGACCAGCGAGGACAGAGGCGTTTTCCTCGGTTGAGGCGGATGATACGAGTTTCTTCTCAAAGCGGCCTGCGGCAAGATCATCCATGACTTCGAGCAATGATGACACGCGAGCTGTGTGGCCGGCTAGCTCGGAGAGTTCCTTGTATGAGAACATCAGGCGGCCAAAGGCGTCCGAAGAGGAGAGTAGCATTCGTCGATTCGTAACGAAACCTTATAGTGTGAGGAACGTCAGCCTTATCAACCTGAACAAAAAGGAATGAACCGCAACTCACTTTCGGTGCGATCTCCCATGGTCTGAGAGACTTGGCCAGGGATCTTGAAGAAGACTGGTACACTGCAGAGGATCAAGCCCAAGGCGCCCCATAAATACTTGATGACAAAGTCTTCCATAAAGCCATGGTATAATCTTCGTCGAAGAATACGGTTCACGTGCTTGATCAGTGTGAAATAGCCCTTGTCGAGGGTATCCTTCTCCGCCTCGTGGCCGTGGTAGAGGGCCACTTCTTCGCTATAGTCAATAAGCCTCGAATGCAGGAAGCGAAATTCCCCTTCTAAGCGCGCCTCATCCGCGACATATTTGCCGAATGGTGGCGTGAGCATCCGCATGACGTTAGCAGACAGCTGGACCAAAAGGCTCATGATGAAGAGTCCTTCTCCTCCCACGCTCTTGGAGAGGGAATAGTTGTAGATGGCCATATCAAGGAGGGGCTTAGCGAGGTTGGAATACAGTTCCGCTAGGCTGTCGGAGAATCGAGACACGTCTACCGTGATGAGCTGGTCGGGGTTCTTGATCCGATCGTCCAAGGAAGAGATCGTGTAGAATGTCATGTTGGAAAGGTACTTGTCATGTATATAATCCGTGAGGCGCTTTCGGTAACTCAAAGAGAGTTTGCATTGGTGATATGAAAGCTGTAAAGAAAGCCGGGATTGAACCTGGTCAGCAGTCCGATGCTTTCGAGTATCTAGAGCGCAATGAGTCATCACTCCATCCAAGACTTACCATCGAATTTGTGAACGTAGCCGGCACCGCAACAGTCATCCACCACACAAGTCCCAACAGGAAATCCTTCCCTTTCCCTCTAACCAAGCTACTGACTAATCTCCCATCCAGCTCAGCAACATAGAGAGAGAGCAACGTCCTCAAAACAAGAAACACGCTATGGCTCACAAGCAATCGCAGCTCCTTGCTCCGCCAACCAGGTATCACAATCCTCAGGAGACGCAGCAGGTTTTTGAAGAATTCGCGATTGATCTCAACTTTCTTTCGTGGTCGGTCACCATCATTGTCACCGATACTGCTGGTTCCGGGGCGTCCCCGCAGCTCGGACTGGCGCTGAGAAGCAGCTTTCTGCTCAGAGATGGCATTATGGATGCGCTTGATCAAGGCGGCGAAGAGGGCGAGATATACTGCGCGGGAGATGTTTCTGCGATTTCGAAGGTATAGAGAGGTTAAGCTGGAGAGAATCTGCTTGATTGGTCGCTCCGGGGGCAGGAGTTTGGATGGCGCTGCCATGGCGGAAGGAGAATGGGAAGTATCCCTATGGACGGTCGGGCTAAGAGGTTGCCAGAAGGCACAGGAGGATCTAGTAAACAAAGAGAACCAAAAAACACCCAGATCTAGCCAAAGTCGATAGCGGCGAACATGGTCGAGTATGCCCTAGAACAGACAGAAAGAGACGAACGGAGTGTGAGGTACAACGCTGGAAGGACTGATATTGACATGTGAAGAGTCCACCCCCAGCTTTGGAGGCGACTTTGCTCCACAGCCGAGGATCATGCCCGGTGACGTAAGCAGCATTGCAGTAACTTAGTTAACTTAACTACAGTAAAACCTCTATATAACGATTTAATTAAAACAGCCATTTCGATTCATTAAAACGAGGAACTCGTTAAATTGAATTACATGGCAAAAAAGGCCCGGATATCGCTCTGCTTTAAAATATCAACCTGCCGACCCCTGATAATCCGCTCATGACGATTAAGATCGCGGATTAGATCCATATTGCCATTAACCCGCTGTTCTTCATATAATCGGAGCTTCTGTAATGCCTCCAAAGCATCCATAATAGATATCTGTGGTAGGTTATCGCCTTCGTCATCAGAGTCTTAACTGTAGGTTCAAATTGAGCAATTATCTGCTCATCAAGATGCTCAATATCATCAATGACATCCTCATCCGCAGGATTCAAGAACTGGTTGATATCCATGAGATCTCGAATATCTGAGACTATACGGAGCCTCTCTAGGCCATGGCAAACCTCGTCAATAACTGGATTTTGTGGGATCGGATCCACCGGAGCAGAGAAAAGAGCCTTATTAAAGCAATTCATGATGGTTGATGATGATATATCCATCTCCCATCCATCTATCCCCCATCGGATTGCCTTGAGCACATTCATGGTTGAAAGAGGGTCTCGTCCGGCTTCATATTCTTGAAGCATATAATCAACCCACTGTTTCTTCCAGTAACACTTCCATGTACGGATAATGCCCTGGTCAAGAGGTTGATATCGACTTGTTGAATTCGGAGGAAGCCATATAATGAGCGTATTTTGAAGCGGATTGGAGGATTGGTTGATAGATTGAATCGCGACTTCATGGGCCGAAAGGTTATCCATTAGGAGAACTACTTTTCGGCCTCTCATTCTTGTATCAAACCACCGAAGCCATTCCTCCATAATGGTGCCTGTCATCCATGCCTTTTTATTGGCCCGCCATTGAATATTGAGATTCTCAATATGGATCCCAGCAGCTTGAAAAGCGCGAGGCTTTTTAGCAGTCCCAATTATCCATAGTGGAAGTCTCTCAGAGCCATCTGCATTGCAGCAAAAATGGGCTGTAATACACGCTTTCTCCTTCTTCTGTCCAGGAAGAGCTCGCGTAGAGAGACTCCGAGATGGCATCATCTTCCAAAAGAGGCCTGATTCATCGCAGTTGAAGATATCTTTAGGATCATATGTGGATAAAGCCTGCCGAATAGTAATCATACTCTGAGAGGCTTCTTCTGCAACACTCCCTTCCTCTCCATAAAGAATCCTGTCCTTAATAGACCGTCTGCTCTGAAATTTCTGCAGCCAGCCATTGCTAAAAGACGGCATTTCTTTATCTTTGTAGACAGAGAGATTTGTCCAAAAGGACTCGGCCTTTTTCCTAATGATCTCCCCAGATATAGTAATCCTTCCCTCTGCCCGTTGTATCCACTCATACAGCGCAGATTCGAGCTCTGGCCAGTGCTCGCGGCGGTATCGTTTTTGATGCAAAGGACGCGATATCTCGTCAAGGTGGTTATAGCGGGGGGAGAGGATTTCAGATACGGAGGAGGTGGCAATAACCTGCTGAAATTGAGCTTCAAACCACTGTTTTAATGCAAGATTGGAGAGGGATGGATTCAGAGCTTTTGGGCTCGGAGAGCCTTCTTTTGCTCAATTGAAATAGCTGAAATTTATCTCTAGATAACGAATCTGTATGGGAGAGATCAGGAGAAATTAACGAATTTCGGAATATCGAGGATTAACGAATTTTATATGGGGATTTTAATTCAGACACGGTGTTCAGTTCGTTAAACCGAGGAAATCGTAATGTGGAGGCTCGTTGTAGCGAGGTTTTACTGTAGTTAACTAGTTAACTAACTTATAATCGACGAGAGGCTTGTACTGGGAGATGACTACGCTCTTGGACGTAAACATCATTTCATCTTTGATTCATCACAGACAAATAGATGTACACATAAGCAAGCTGGTAGACGTATCAATGGGGCTCCTCATCTCAAAAAACAGGCACACAAGGACAACGAAAGCTTGCATCATTAGCCGAATACTTATTCTCATACTTCAATTGCTCGAACCAAGGTATCGATAGAAATAAATAATAAGGAAAACATTGCCGTATCGTTCCGATGCCATAAAGCTTGGAGGCTACTCACACACCACGCCCTGCAGGCTATATGTACAAAGATATCATCTTCCCTGTAAATCCCGTGGCTCCAAAACAGAGCAGGCCAAAACAGGCAAGGCAAAGAACAGGAGAAGTCATTAGGGGGTTATATACAACAATTGAGTACAAGAACTGCCAGTCAACGACCGTCAATCACACTAAGTCATACACGCTAAATGAACAGTGAGAAAGAGTGACGCTAAATGATTAGTGAATATTGTCTCCATCCCCACTGATGGAATGTCGTGGTCCCTGACCAGGGACTGACTTGAGCCGACGCGACGACTCGTGTCGATGTGCAACCCTACTGGCCAGAGGCTCCTTCCGGATGAGCCTTATCCTGAGAGTTTTCATTGTTAGGCAGTGGAGAAGCCCGTATGCCCGCATTGATCTGTGCTGCAATCTGGCTCTCCTTGAATTTTTCGAATGCCTCAGCATCCTGCTTTTGAATGGCCCAGAGCTCCTCCACCGTCGATCCAAGCTCCTCAATAGCCTTTTCTGCTCCAACACTCTCGAAACGAGCGCGCATCTGGTCATCCTGCAGACGCTCGAGTTTCTCTCGCAGTGCGCTGTAATGAGAGTCGTCGAACGACGAGGCACCATCATCCTGTTGATCCAAAGAAGGATTGAGGAAATCGCGGCAGAGATTTTGACCTAAGCGGTGTACATGACCCTCTTCGGATGTCATCGCGCGCGAATGAAGAGAAGTGATAGAGCTAGAACGCGAGAGTCGTATGAGGTACTGATCGGTGTCCTCGTCATCAATGGCGGTATCAGCGTCACCATTTGGCAGCGGTCCACCAGCAGTGGCTGAAGGCCCGTCACCAGAGTGTTGTGAGCTGGTCTCGAGCGGGGAAGTCGCAGCAGGCTGCGGGAGGATACGGGTCTCTGGGTATTCATCCTCAAAACGCTGGATCATCCGCTGTAATGTAAGATCAAGAAACTGGAGACGTCCTGTTGTATAGCAGTCAGTACGGTTAAGTACCGGTGAAACAAGTTGATAGTGATACTGACGGTAGTTCGTATCATTGCCGGCTCTGTCTTCGCGGACGAGAGCCGACTGAATCCGAGTCCTTATATTACGGGCCGATTCCAACAGATTCTTGGACATGTCGCGAGGTTTCTTAGACACAGCAGCCTTTGATCTCCGTCTCGGAGTTGAAGTGCCACTTGTCGGAGTAGAGTGATCTCCTGGCATGTCGCTGCCGTGATGATCCAGTGTACCGAGACAGACTCCCAGAGCCTTAACAACACCTGTGCCGCCAATAACATAGTCCTCATCCGGCGCAGGCTCGTCTTCGTCTTCGCAAGCTTCATCGCCGGCATTGTGGCCGACGATGTGCTGCAGGATCTCGGGAACTGGGACGTCTGACCTTGCAGCAGATGGGTCCACTGAACCGTGGATCTCTTCTTCCATGGCACCTTGTTCTAAATTTCGAAGCGAGTAAGCCACGATCTGCGACGCCAGAGCCTTTACAACCTCGTTGCTCTCTGCGCTTGGAACTTCGATATCCACGGCAATGATGGTCCTAGAAACTCGCACAGCTGCCATCAAAGATGCGTACACGGCACATGCCTCTTCCTGACTGACAGGGTCTGCCGCAGACGCCAGCTTGGCAATCGAAGAGTTCTCCAGTATGTTCAGGTGACAAAGACTCGGGCACTCGGGAAGGACCTCCGCCAGAGCTATTGCGTGGTCCGGAGAAAGGTCAACATCCGCGAGATGGATGCGCTTCAGCCACGGCATTTTTGGAAGGAAGCGCCGAAATGTTGCTAGAGCGTCTGGCTTAGTTGAGAATAGCGCGCGGTTGTGGGAGAAGTCGACAAAGCGAAGATTGCTCATGCGGGTGAAATTCTGGAGCAACGGGTAGATGACTTGCGGAGTTAACGAACAATCTGCTAAACTGAGCGCGTAAAGAGGCGAGTTTCCATCAATGGCAGAGACAAACAGATCTAGGTGGTCTCGAAGCTCGTTTCCGCCCAGATCAAGACCTTCGCATTTCCCAGCTTTGAAATAGCGGACTATATGTTCGAGCCCCTCTCTGGTCAACCCGTTGTTCGCAAATCCGAATCTCCTCAGCCCAACCGCGATCGCTGCATCACAAATCTTCCGAACATCTTCTGTCGTCGGATTGCATTCACTTAGTAACAATTCTTCGAGGTGGTCGCCGCCAAAGCGCTCGGCAAGCGAGTTTGCAAAGATCGCCGTAATGTCGACTGAGGGCTTCTGCGGACTTACGAGCAGTCCAGGACCGTTTGCTGCGACAGGAACCTTTGGGAACGGAATACCCGACAAATCAATGGCTTTCAGAGACTTCGATAAATGCACGAAGAGACAGATATGGCGCCACCCCTCCGGGCCAATCTTGGGATTGTTCTTCAGAGATAACTTTTCCACAACCCCAAAGCTTTCTTCCTTCCGGAGGTCGCTCGTGTTAGATTTCCGGGCCCTTCTGCGTCTGGACCTCATCTGCTCCACAGTCTTGGTTGATAGTAACCCCGCAAGTATAGCTCGCACTGAATCGTCGGTCAAGGCACAATTCTCCATAATCAACTTGCGAACGGGAACGACGGCCAGCCAATCACTGAATGTAGCAATGTCTTGAGAGTTCATGGGGAAATTGCTGAGGTCTAGAACAGCAACAGTGCCCGGAGATTCTGCCAACGTTGAAGAAGGAGCGGAAATCTGGTCCACTACCCTCTTGAGAACTGGAGTTTCGCGCAACTGACAACAGCGACGGTATATTCTGACAGGGTCCGTAGTTGGATGGGCTTGTGTCTTCGAGCGAGATGCTCCAGACGTCGGGACCTTTGAGTCATCCTCTTCATCGTCGACACTCAATTGCAGCGGCACCGAGCCGTTAGCCTCTGCCTGTCTCCGTTTCCTCTCTTTCCGCTCGCGCCTCTCATCCTCCGATCGCTTTTTCTTTTCTTGTTTCCTAGTGGGCTCTTTGACTTCACCATTCGGGCTGGATTCATTTGATGGCTTCTCTGATGATGCTTTATTCTTTGCTGCACCATTGACTGAACCATTCTTAGCTTTCTCAGACGAAGCGGGTTGTGGATTCTTCGTCGAGCTTTTCGCCGCGGGACCCTCCGACTTCTCGGCCTTTTCTTTCGATCTCGTTTCGGATTTCTTCATTTTTTGAGTGGTTGATTCGGGTACAGATTGTCGTACAGGGTTCGGATTGACGCCTTCGTCATCGGATTCCCGGCGGGAAATACCCGCAATCTCCACGTCAACACAGAAGGCAACACGTCGCAACTTTGCCTGGTCTAAACCTGGGATCTTACAACGGTCTCGATGTTGATCGATGTTCATCACGCGGCGTGGACAGATTGCACCATTTGGAGGAACCTTACTCAAGCCGCCTGAGCTCGATGAAGAGAGTTTTCGAAACGCATTCTGAAGAAACGACGGACCCTTAGGAGAGGTGGACGCAAATGGGGTTACGTCTTCTTTCTTCTCAACTTCCTTGTCCTTCGGTGAATAGGCCGCTCCATATGGATTGTGAAGGTCAAGCTTCGACACAGGGATTACGGTCTTCGGGCTAGATGGACTTCCTTTAAAGCCCGCTGGCGACGGAGGGGTTGAACCAGAGGAGAATTTGGAACTTAAGCTCGATATCCACGAGTTCCTTCTGCCAGCTATGGGACGCGGCGCACTCTGTTTTGGAGCAGCTTTCTGCGAGTTAGGCGACGTGCCGAGTTGCTTTGGATCTCCCGCTTTCTCATTGGCCTTTTTCTGCAAGTCAGGTAGTGCAGTCTCATTTTGATTGACTTCTTTGGCAGCAGGCAAAGGGTCGGAGGGTGTAGCAGCAGGAGGACTGCTCCTGGAGGTTCGCTTCTTGTTGGGTGTGGTCTGTTGAGTGGTCGCGGCTTCCTCGTCGACACTCGATTTGTCACTGACGGTTAACGATGCTGATTTACACCGAGATATGTGATCTAGAGGAAGGTTAGGAAAGAATATCATGTTTTTCGGGTCATTTTCGCCGCGGTTTAAAGCGAAGTGGACCCAGAAATCTGCAACGAATTGAAATTGACATATTGAGTACGCAGCAAACACCACTCACCCTTCTGCGAATGATGAAGCCAACTCACGTCCACTGTTTCGACGCCCTCCATTTTGACCCTTCTATAAAACAAAGACTGTCGCCTGAATAACGTAAACGGACGAGCGCGAGTATCGAAAGGTACGTCGTAGAGGATAGGAAACTCCAAGTGAGCTTAGATCAGATGGAACGATGCATAGTCTTGTGGAGGCTTCGCAGAGCTAGAAGACGGCTGAAACGATATATAGGACACTCTGCCAAACTCTCCAAAGAAGATGTTTCCAATGAGGTTGCGACTATGTGAGATGAATCTCTGACGCGACGTGGAGTGCCACGTTCTCGATCGGGAATATAGTCACAGGTCGCAGTCGGACGGGAATTCCATGGTGGAGAGGGCGCGGAGCGCAGTGAACATGGTAAGAAGCGAGATTCTCGATATGAAGCGCAAGAGTCACCAGTAGATCGAAGGTCCGGAAGAAGGGATTGACAAAAGATATAGAGGAACAAGATGAGATGAAGTAAGAACGGTTTTCTGCTGACCGAAGGCCAGTGGATGGCGGGTTTAGTGTTACAGTATTAGTAGCGAGTGGATGAAGCCGTGATGGGGCGGGTTGAATTTAGACTTATCGACGACGTATATATTACAGTACAGTACGAGATTCCGGGGAGACGGTGGGTTGAAAAGTATGGTTGGGCGGCCACTAGAGATGAGAAATGCTGTATTGTATTGTAACTGCTGACAGCGCAGCAAAGAGAACTTTCTCTCGAGCAGCCGCACATGAAGATAAGACGGAATGGGATGATTGCAAAGGGCCTTCTCGACCAGCCCATTCTTGCATTATAGAGAACGTGATTCTTGGATCTGGCTTACTTGACAAATTTAAATTTGGCAGAGATGCCTGACAAATCCTACTATCCTCCCTCCAGAACTCCAGTACACAGCAGTACTCACACGACATCTTGCCAATGCTGTTATCAAACGTGCAGATAGGTAATACATGTATTCCGTAGTACTCCGTTGATGGCGATGACGCGAAGCGTCTCGCATTGATTTTATTGACCGTTAGTTCAACTCAGCCGATCCTTTCCCACCCCGTTCTTTTTCTCTGTATGTACTGTTCAAATCTCGATACTAACCAACCAGAACAACATCATGGTAAGCTCACCCAAGGGAGACTGAAAGCCGAGTACCTACCTAACTTTTGTATGTCTCAACTTCAGTTGCATTGTTATTCTCAAGTTGAATCTCAACAGTTTCCAGCTGTCGTAGCTGCAGAAGTTTCGTTGGGTCATAGAATTCCGATATTCCGTTGTCGGAGTGTTCTTCCATTTGAGGCCACTTCCTCTTTCTTTTTTTTCCCATTTTTCTCTGCTAGTTCCTGCAATTATTCGACACTGATCCACATCTGGACCCAATGACCCCATACGCTGTGCCTGAAAGAAACGAGCGTTCCGAACTGGCCCAACATTACGGACCAGCACGACAAGGAGCATTAGTAAGTCGAAGGTGCAGGCTGCTCAACAGTGTAGGTACGGAGTAAGATTAGAATCATCAGATAGAGCCCGCTAGCCTTGCTTATCAATGGCGAAGTAGTCGACGACGGGACATGTTCAAATGAATCCGCAAAATCTATCTGGCTGACGTATAAAAGGGATGCAAAAGAAATGTCGTGAGAGATCCTTATACTTCTGTAAGATTGATAATTAACTGCTTGCCCCAAGCAGAGGAAGATATCCATCGCTCAAAAAGGGGAAAACTCTCCGATCTCGCTAGCGTGGAAAATCTTGAAAATCTTTCCATTGCACGGGTTACCCTCTGCACAATAGTGTGGGCCCTATATGTAATCAACGGTATACCATTCTACTCAACGCAATACGATACTATGGCCGTCCATGGCCTCTCTTTACAGTACATTCGTAGTCTGATTTCAAGATTCGGCGAGAACGCGGTGATTGATAGATATTACCGGAGCAGATAGAACTGTTTGAACAAAATTCCCATGGTAAACACCGAACTAATCGCTCCGATAAGAAAAAAAAAGAAACCCATTGAACGTAACACATGAGCCGTGATCCATCAATCTACAACGAAGAAACGCCGGAGTGGCAGGGAAAAAAAGAGCACCTTCCCGCTTGGGTATTGTGGTTGTGAAGAGGAATACTCTTTGCTGCTGTGACTATCGCACTCAATAATCAAGCACGACTGCTCCCCAATCCCATCATGAACACTCAATTTAAGCGGCAAGCTCACGGATCTTAGCCTCAACACGGGCCTTCTTCTCCTCGCGGGAGAGCTTGGCCTTCTTGTACTTCTTGCTCTCGGCCTTCCACTCCTCCTTGGATTTCTTGGGGCCCTCATTCTCATCCTTCTTGAAGGGGTCCTCACGGATGGCCTTGTGGGCCTGAGCGTAGATGTCCTCGAGGTCACCAGCGTCAATCTCGGCCTCAGTGTACTTGTGGAACTGGCTACGGAAACGCTCCTCGTCGTCATCGGCAAGGGTCTCCATGTATTCAGCAACGTGACCGCCGAAGATGTACTTGCGGAGGACCTCGGCGTCGAGCTCCTCGGACTCAATGTCGTAACCAGGGAAGCGGTTCTCGGAGTGGGGGATGAAGATACCGCCGTCGGAAGCACCCTTCATGGCACCGAAGACACGGGCACCGGTGGAAGTGCGGGCAAGACCAACGTCAAGGAAGGCCTTGAAGGGACGGCGAGTGCCATCCTCGGTCTCGACCGCCTCGGTGAGGGTGAACTCGCCATCGGGCTCCTCGACACCAGTGAACTGCTCATCGAGACCCAGCTTCGTGAGCGTACGGCGGGCGAGCAGAAGACCAGTGGCATAGGCAGCAGCCCAGTTGGTCAGACCCTGGGTGATGCCATAGCGCTTGAGCTCGTGGGAGTAGGCGCTGGCGAAAACCTTGTCACCGGAGATCTCGGAGTACACGATCTGGGTGATGATGTCGCGGTTGGTGAAGCGGACAACCAGGCGGTACTTGGGAGCGTTATACTTGTTCTTGGCCTGGGTGATCAAGCGCTTGCGGGCATAGTAGTCGGTCTTGCCCTGACGGCGACGCTTGTACTTGGTCTGGTAGCGGCTGTTGACAAGAGAATTAGTACGGAATTAAGGCGTGGTAATTTCGTCCAGGTTGCGGCTCTCACCTGTAGTACGCGCTGTTCTTGACGAGCTTGGTGAAAGGCTGCGAAAAGATTCATCCGAGTCAGCAATTGTCGCTTCAGAAAGGTGGTCCGAAGCATCTTGCAAGGACTCGTCCCTAGCCTAACAGGCCAGAGGCTGTAGAATACAGGGAAAGACAATTTGGATGATCATGATGGAAATCATCCATTTGCGAAGACAATGAGACTCACCATCTTGTCGGTTGCCGAGGATTGAGGCCCGTAATGTCGACGTTGGCTGCTGAGTGAAGATATCGCAGAGAAATTTCGTGGGCTGATTTTGTGGGGGATTTCGCTTAGCGCGTGGCTGCATCCCCCATCAAGACTGAGGTTGGTGACGAGCTACGGGAGATTCCTCAGCACAACCACTTTTCCTCCAGGCCCAACGTTCGTCTAATACGAATTATCTCTCTTTCTACATATTTTTCTGAAGAACAATGTAATAGAACCTTTAGAGTTGCTTCCAGCGGAAAAAAAAGACCCGGTTGTACGCTCTACTAAGCTATGCATTTGTCCAATTCCTCATAGTCTAGCCTTCTCTTCGCTTTCCAATAACTTGAGACCAGTGATTTGTTCTAGCTCTCTTACTGCATCCTGCGTTCGTCCAAGTTTGACCTTGATCGTTCTCATTCCAGCTTTCTTCGCGGCCTTAAGATTCTCGCCAATATCGTCGAGGAAAACAATGTCGGATGCCTGCAGTCCCGGGATTCCTCTTTTCTGTGCTAATGCTTCCATATTTTTCAGCGCAAGCTCGTAAATCTTAGGATCTGGCTTTCTAAGACCAGTGTGCGCGGAGGAAATGAAGAAGTCGAACTGTGCCTTGAGCCCTGTGGTGTCCACATTGTAGGGATGGCCATCAGGGAAAATGGTCGTGTTTGATAAAGCTCCAATGATGAATTGACCAGATTCCTTTAGCTTCTTAAGCGCCGGAAACATATGAGGATCCGGAGTCCGGGATATGCGCATCATCTCCCAGAACAGCCACTCTGCATCAACCTCTGGCAATGGAGGGATTGTCGAAGACACACCGGGTGTCCGCTTTTGCTGAAGTCGCTCATGGAATTGTTTCCAGAGCGTGGGATTCCGCAGATCTTTATTGAATGCGGCGAAGAAATCAGCGTCCAACCGAATCTCGCCGCGCTCAAGCCTGTGCCAGCTGCCGTTGGGCGAAGTGCGTGAGATGCTGAAATTTATCCAACCCGGCGGGATATTTTGCGCAATTTCGTAGTCTAGAATTGCTTGGAACGGTGAGACGACCTAGATGAGGCCGTCAGCCATATTGCCATAATCTTTGTATTCGGCGTGGACTTACGCAAACTCCTCCAATGTCAAAAAGCAGCCCCAAAGGCCGTTTGCCCTCCGCCATACTAACGAGTCCTATAAAATGAAGTTCAACGGGATCGAATACTCTCAACAACTGATTTATCTGGCTCTGCACAGGGCTTTAAGAAATCCAGACGTTATAAGCTCTTGTCGTCTTCTGCGGAGCGGTTACTGGAGATCATGAAATTGCCGAGGTTAGAGGAGGAGCGATTGTTACAGCTAGTGCTTCACGGGCCGAGGAGACTTTCCTCTAGATGATCATCAAGACTTCGTTTTCACTCTTTGAAATTCTGGTCTTTTAGGAAGTCAACAAAGATATAATTGCCTGATCTCAATTTTGAAATTGGGTTTTCGGATTCTGGGTTGAATTTATGTCGAACCATGTTATCTTCGAATGCAGGCGACAATGCCTTTGCGTGGTACACGTGACCGCGTTTTATCGATAAGGAAAGGCTGCACGTCGAACCTTGCAAGCATCTTTCAAGTAAACAACGATATGACCGATATGGCGCAATGGAATCTGCTCGCACCATTTCTGAATTAAAGTCAACTTTTATCAGGGCCCAGGTGCGAATCTTATCAGAAAGTCTTGAACCTCAAGAAGACTGGAGACTGTATGCTCCTGAATCTGAAGAGGGAGATCTCAGCGACAAAGTTGTTGAGGATGCGGTACAGAAATGTATGTCAACAAACTTGGACCTTCTCCTTCTCTTTCGCGGCTCTGGCTTTCATTTCCATGTATACGCGGTAGTTACTAATAAGATAATACCTTCAGTGAACGCTGTTGTAAAGCAGCACAATCGCATTGTTTACTCCTCGCAGGCAATAAATCATGTTGCGCAACAAATTGCGAGCCTCTACTGGTCTCTGACCACGCAAGCGACTCAGGACCTGAGCGCCCATGGGAGCGGCGTTGAAAGGACTGCAGACTTATCAAATCACATGTAAGTTCTTTCTCTCAGCTCTCAGCTCTCGGATTCGTCTATGCTAACTAAATAGTAGGAATATCGTACAATTACCCGTGGAATTGGAGGACCCAGCTGCAACCGAGGAAGAAATATCAAGGTTAGGTTAGGGAACTGGTACGCTGTTCCGATCTTCCTTCTTACAATGCAGCAGATATCAGCAATTGCGCGACCGCCTTGTCCGGTTAGATGACCAGCGACAACATCGACAGCGACGGCTTGCCCAACTACAGCAGTTGCAACATTTACTTGCACCTTTTAAGGAACCGCAGAAGAACATACAGCCCAATCTAATCACACGGGACGGAGAACTCGCTCAGGAACTAGATAGAATGAGAATGCTTGTCGCAAGAGTCGGGGGCCGAATCAGTCAAAATCGGAAGAGTGCCGGGATTGATGTAAATGCCTCATCGACTTTGAGCTCTGACGAGAAACTAGAAACCGTGCTTGATATGATGTGATCGTGCCACAAATGAAACTGGTACCCTGGTATCCCATGAGTAAGGTGAAGAAAGATCAAGTATTTCAAAGTGGGCTGCATTGAGATATGCCGACTACTACTACGAATCAAAGGCAATATTTACTTGCGCGATTCAATATACATCGCTCACCAACTATGCCCTCCTGCATGATTCTAGCACGATTTGTGAATTGGAACAAGATGCCACATGGGATTATGTAGACCAGACAAGAATATATAGATAATATCAATTGCACCATTATCATGCAGCGATTTGTACTTGTATCTGTGCAAGGGGCTTGACTGCGGCTGCACAACATGCAGGCACAGGCAACTGTAAAAAGTTTCATTCATTCCTCCTTCCCTGTTTAGGGGAGCTTTTTTTTCACCTGCTCTCACCATCGCCTCTTCCATTCACTCACATCAGCTGCTCCTCATCAGACTTTTTCTTCACTTCTCCACCTCTCATCTCAATGCTTCTGTGCTCAGCATCCAACAACCGCCATCACCACCAAGATGGATGCTGAGAGCGGAACAGGCACTGGTCATATTGAGTTTAGCGGTCGGAGCTCAGCTTCCGAAACTCCGACGCTTAACCCTTCTGGTCCAGGTGTCTCACTCCCAGGCAGAATGACGGAGAATAGTGTCAATAGTGGTCACGACAATAAAAACGCCAATGTCAGCCAGCTTCATGAAGACCAGGTTCAGTGTGAAGTGAACCAGACCGCCATCATTGAGCTGTCTCAGTCTTCTTCCACTCCTTCTTCTTCTGCCCCCTCCTCTTCTTTGTCTTCCTCCAACCCTTCTTTTATCCGTGGTCATCGTCGTCGCTCGACTCGCGTTACCTTTCGCGACCTTCAGAAATTCCGCAGAGAGGTTCTTGGTTGGGAAGGCTGTGAATCTGACACTGAATCTGCCAGCTTCGCGAGACCTGACCCATCCACTGACCCCGAGCTTCAGGAGCTGAACAGCGCCTTCGAACGTGCCAACATGTCTCTCAACAGTGGTGGTGGAATGACCAACAGCAGCCCCGGTGCTGGCATGTTCTCCAGCTTTGTGGACAATTCCCCCAACACCCCGAATCTCGCAAACATCCCCCGCCAGAGCATGTCTCCTGCGATCCCCCATACTCCCGGCCAGGTCAACGGTGGTGGCATGGCGGGTATGAATGCCGCGGGCATGCCTATGAATGCAGGTCACCAGATGGATCTCCATCATCTTTACGATATGGTCCTCGAATTGAGTGAGGTGTTGAAGAACAATCGAGAGGTCACCAGGAGCATTGTGTCTAGTGCCGAAGAAATTATGGTATGTCATGATTGACCTCGTTCTGCATCTCGGACCGGAACTTTACTGACAATCTGACAGAAGCGTGCAACTTCGGAAGGTGCCAGTCCTAATCTTCAGCAAGTCAACGGTGAAATTTCTGGTGAGTTCAAAGCAGATGAAGTCAATATGCAGTATGATAGTCCTAACAGAATCCAGCTGCTCGTATTGCCGAACTCGAGCGTCAGCTTGCCAAGGAGAAACGCACCGTGGAGATCCTCAAGCGTGAACAGGTCGAGAATACCAAGCTCATCGGCGAGTACGAGGCTGCCGTCGGCACCATGGTTGAGCAGATCCGCAACTACTGCCAGAACAACAACATGCATTTTCTTGCTCAGAAACGTCACTACAACAATCTCCTTCAGGCTGAGCGTGATGCCCATTTGGAGAGCCGCCTTGACCGTGACTACTGGCATGCGCAGACTATGAAGTGTGCTGAGATGATTCGTACCGCTTATCGTCTGCGCTGCGAGGAGGAAGAAGTTCCCATTCGTATTATCGCTGGCCTCCAGAACGAAGTCCGTGCCTATCGCCACGCTCTTGGTATGGAGCCAGAGAAGCCCGAGGAAGAGTACGGCTGGGAGATTCTGAAGGATGTTCCGCCTAGCGTCGATTAGCGTGGCTGGCGATGCGAAAATGTTCCGATGCCTCAGCGAGAACTAATGAGCTACGATGACAAATTTCTCACGATTTCTTGCATTTTCCTCTCTATGCGGCAAGGCGTTTTGGAGCCGGATCACGTTTTGGGATTGGTCGATCTTCTGGTGCAAAGATACCCGGCTTTCATGCAGTCTCTTGGTGTGTTCTACTTGCTACTTGCTAGGTATACAAGGGGTTTGATCTCGTATTCACTCCGGCGACTAGCCTTTCGTTTTCCTACAATTGCCCACAGAGGCGGATAATATCACTTCTCTTGAAATTCTGATCTCGCTCTCAGATACTGTAACTCTCCACGGTGACTGAGCTCCCCAGCCCCAAATAGATGATTCTGAGCGGCCTCGAACAAGACTGTGTGAAATGACCAGGTTCTCTCTCCAAACCCGTCTGTTCCTGTCGATCAGGAACTCGGAAGCTCTGCCCTGTCCACTATTAGAGATACTTCCTGTGGACTATGATTCGGGCTGTATAGCTATTCTAGGAGTTACACGCAAGGCGGTTTACTAATTCCTCTTCGGTCCAGCCCCCTCTCAGCAAAAGACTGGCATCGAACCCAAACTGGCCAAGAACCTCCTTGAGCTCACGTCTGTTGTAGTACCCATGCCTTTGTCTCAGTGTTCCTATTCTGGCGGTGCAATTCCGAGCAATGTGACAACTCTAACCCAGAGTTCGGTTTGCCTGCTGTCATTGCTGTGTCTTGTCTTGGATCTTGCCCTGGCGCTCGCAACTCGCTAAGAGACGGTGATCTGTAACTGCTGTGAGACGTTTCAGACTTGAACTTCGACTGAACGACACTCGGATCACCAAAAACACAGAATCGCTTTTTCGGAAACTGATTCAGGGAATCAACTTGTGCTATGTTTCGGCTTTACATCTCCGGAAAAATTGCTAAAGATAGCAGTGAATAATTGTTGCCAAGTCTGCTATTGTTCATCTACGATTTCTGCTGTGAGATAGTACTCTTACAAGTGAATTCGCCTGGACAGAGTCAAACAATCATAAGATAGTCGATACCATCCTCGATGGCAGAATTAGCTGAGACGCTTCATTTCTAGCGACTAGTGGACATGTCATGAAAAGATCAGATACCGGATCTTCGAACTTCGCGATGCTAGGGCAGGTGTTCATCCGTCACTGACAGTCTGAAATGATTCCGACTGCTCTCGCACAAGTCCAGTTACAAGTTGTCTGAACGAGAGATGCACAGCCACCACGGATGTCTTGAACATCAGACGTCACACCGTCAATCTGACAACTGAGATCTATTGATCTTTGGGTCCACCATCCGGCGTAGGTTATCTGACATCTTCATCTCGAATCAACGAAGTCTGACGGGGCTAATGTTTGAAAATTGCTGCCCGAAGCGAGACTAGGTGAGTCTGTGAGCTTGATACTTCGTAGATCTGGAGGCTGACCGATTACCAAGGCTAGACTTCGTGGGCTCTCTCGTCGTCTCGTCGACCATGTGTAGATACACGGGATTTCATTACAGTATAGGGAGAGCTTCGCCCCAAGGGGGATATAAAGACTATCGACATTCTCCCCTACAACGAAAGATCAGTTATTTTCACTGAAAGCAAGCAAGACTCAAAGCAAAGTAACCTTCTATTCAATTCCATCTGCGCTGGACGCAAACCCTGTGTGTTCTTCTTGATATCTTCTCCTGTACTAAGCTTCTGCCTCCAATAGCTGCTCGCTTTATTTGTGATTCTACCTTTCTCATTGCTCAACTGCCTTCAGAATCGCAGACATGCATCAATTCATTGCCATTATTCTTGCTACCCTTTCTGTCCATGCGCTCGCCCATGGCTTAGTGACTCAGATCCAGGGAGCGAACGGAGTGATCATGCCAGGCCTCTCCGGTATGAAATTTTGATATTTCGCACACTGGCATGACCACAACTTTACATTTCAGGAAGATAGAAGATTGATGTATCTCTCCATAGTGATCGATGGCACACCTCGTGACTGCGCAACTCCAGGATGTGGTGCAGAGGCGGACACCTCAATCATTCGACAGAGGGAGCTCGGCACTGGTAAAGCCAGCGCCCTTGGTCGCACTATTGGAGGTGGTCCTGTGGACGCTGCGAAGGCAATATCAACTTTCATGGGTGGGGCTACTGCTGGGAACGCAAAGAGAGGTCTCCTCGGTGATCTACTTGGAGGTGGAGGAAACCAAGGTACATACACAGTCAGGTACTCCTGTCATTTTCTAGGTCTCAGGAAGCTAATGTTATACAACCCCCAGACAGCAAGAGCGAAGCTGGTGGTGCGAATAACGTTGCTGGCCAGAAGACTGCTAAAGGAACTGTCGGAACCGGTGTCAAGACAGCTGCTGGCACGGGCGCCTCTTCCGGTCTGCCAACTTCCTCTGACAATGGCACCATTTCCATGACCTATCACCAGGTAAGGAAACCCCCCTATCTCATCATTCCGCCTGATTGCAAAGAGCAATTTGTTCCTGATTCTAGGATGCACACAGGTCAACCAAGACGGGGCTGGTCCCCTTACCGCAATGATCGATCCCACCTCTGGTGGTACTGATCCCAACGCCTTCCAGAAAGCCGAGGTGATTCAAGACGTTCCCGGAAGCGGTCTCGGCCTTTCTCTGAAGATAACCACCGATTTCCCTATCCAGGTCAAGATGCCCGCTGGGATGACCTGCAGCGGCTCGGTTGGAGGTGCGCAGAACGTCTGCATTGTACGAGTGAACAATAATGCTCTAGCTGGTCCTTTCGGTGGCTCTGCTGCTTTCACTCAGTCACCTGCTGCTAGGAAGAGATCCATTGAGTACCGACTTCGCAAGAGGCACATTGCGCGAGGTGTTCTAGGTGGTCAGGAGGCGGATGAGTGAAGGAACGATGGACAATAGTGCCTGACGCTTGTCTTACCTTTGACAAGACCATAAGAACATTGTCACAGGGGATTGATCGGAAGGGCAAGTTGACGATGTCGGACATGATGATTATGATTTCTGAGACACATCTTGAGAAATACTAGTTATTCCATGTATTTCCATCAAGCTTACACACGACGTCTCTCTTCCTGTAGACATACCTACCCAGTTGATGAGACTTTCATCACTCGCTCTCCTCTTGTTTTCCTCGCGACCTGTGATGATACCAACCCTGAGAAGTGCGGTGACATTCCATCCATCTAGGCAAAGTATTTGATGGTTCGTCCAATTTACTCCGTATGAAACACCTCGTCATCGAAGAATAGATGCACCGCGACAGAGTTACCGTACATACCTGCATTTCCATCCGTCATAACCCACCACTCCCTGACTTTAGGATTCTCACGCTTCCGCCTCATGTCGGCCTCAAAGTCATCACCGATGTATTATTTGAATGTGGCGAAAGGGTGCGGTCGTTGTCGAAGAAAATGGCATCTGGTTCTCGCACGTTAGTCCTTTTGTGTTTCAGCATCCAGACGCCGCTGAGGAGGACACGTCGATGATGATCAAGGTTCGGAAAATTTACTGACAATCTCGAATATTACAATCCCGGATCTGCTGCAGCACTTCCGGCCATACCTTTGCATGGCATTGCTTGTAGGCTTGGACCGTGGAAGGTTTGAGATGGATGATTTGCGCGATGCGGCGGACAGGACCCATAGTTGCTGAATGATGCGTTTGTTGGACTCTTATTATTATTATTATATTCGTCGTTTCTGAGTGAAGCAATGGATAAATCGGTTGTAACACTGAAGCCAGACATGACGTTGACCTGATTAATTGCCCTCATTAGACTGACCAGCCGCAATTAGGGCGAAGTCTGAGGCATTACCGATATCACGATCAAGGTAAAACATAAGAGTTGAACAACTTTTGTGAACTTTTTGATATATGGTGTAATTATCTATCAGATCAAAAGAGGACATCTTGAAGATAGTAGTCAATTATATCTGTATCCCGTCTATGGTATCCTGATATCAAATTAAACTCCATTACCCGAAAAAGAACCGTGAAACACATCTCAAACTGGTCCGGATGGGATAAAAATAGCACCGGTCTGTTTTTAGTTTATTGTCTAAATCGACCCTTTAGCAATGGGACCAATCCAGCATAGAGCCATGTTGACGCTAATAGCGATGATGCCGATGATCCACAAGGCACGATTGTAGTAGACACCATTGTACCGAAAGACGATGGCGAAGATGATACCGCCGAAGTTCCCCATGCCTCCCACTATGCCAGAGACAATACCTAGAACCGACAGAATTAGACAAACTTGATTGAAGACAGTTGGATGAGGTGCCACTTACCATTGGCATATGGATGAACATGAGGCACGACAGCAAAGTTGGCTCCATTGCACGCTTCCAAGAAGAATGCCAACCCGACAGACAATCCGAACATGGTTACTTCGGTCTTAGGGTTCGACAGACCAATCGCAATCTGGAAGGCTCCCATAACCACTCCGAGGAATGACAGCCAGAGCTTCTTGGCCCATACAGATTTGGTATGGTTGTAGATGCTGTCTGCGATGAAGCCGCCGGCAGGGCGGAACACGACGTTGAGTAGACCGAACATGGCCGCCCAGCGACCGAACTCGGTCTGGTCCATGTGCGGAAAGTTCTTTGCATAGTATGCACCAAGGATGGAGTTGATGGAAAGTTCAGCGCCGAATGAACAAGCGTACGGCGCTGCGAGGGCGAGCGTGGGCGGGCTGAATATCACACGGCAGGCCTCCTTTGTGGAAGGGGCAACGACGACATCTCGATTATAGAGATCGACTTGGCCGACGGCTGGAGCCTCGCGGTCGATGATCTCGGGGGACTGGGCGCCTTTCTTCTCCACGTCGGTAGAGAGATTAATGACGGATGGTGAATTTGACGGATCATTGGAGATGTTCGTGGCATTATTCTCAACAACGTTGCTTTGCACTCCGTTGCTGTCTGACTCATGCCCCTTCATCCAGATATGTCTTTCGGACCACTTCCCCGTAGGAGTGTCCTCGCATGTGAACAGCATCAAAAGCGCGACGGTCGTAATGATAACAAAGGGGACGATGTAGGCAACTCGCCATGCTTTATGTGGAGTAAGGCCCCGAGAATGGACGAGAGAATCGAAGATAGCAGGCATGACAAAGCTGGGTCATGAAGGGTTAGCAGAAACGCACCAACATGGTCATTAGAAGTCAATCAGTAACATACTATGTAATTCCACCGCCTGCATTTCCCCAACCTCCCGCCAGAGAATTGGCAGTACCGACAATGTTCTTGTCGAAGAATCCGGTACACCATACCTGGCATGGAACGAAGGTCGCTCCCAAAATGCCAACAAAGAATCTCAAAGCAATCAAGCCGTTGGCGCTGGTGACTAGGCCAGCCATGGCAGTAGGAATAGCACCAGTTAAGAGCAGCCCCACGAACACCAGGCGAGGGCCAAACCGGTCGCACAGCGGTCCAGCAATGAATCGCACGAGGAGTCTACCAAGGTCAGTAATGGAAACAAGCCAGGGGTATCAGATCGGAATCCTTACGTTGCCAGAAGCGCAACAATGTTCGAGTTTGCAACTTCATCTTGCGTCATGTTCAAGTCTTTTTTGATGGTGACCGTCAACTGAGGCCGCAGTTGTCAGAATGTATGCTTCTGGATCAACGTGATAAGTTCCAAGATACTTACCAAAGGCGGAAATGCATACCACGAGAGGAATGCAATCATAAATCCGAGCCATGAGAAGAAGAAGACCCGGCCATAAGGGTCAAGCGGGTTGAAGATGGGAATTGACTTTGCTTTCCGGTTACTGGGGTTAATCTCCGGAGAGACAAAGGCCAGTTTGATGACCTCCATCATCCTCTTGCGTCTTCTTCCCTATAACCAGATGCAAGGCAATGACGGGCACGAACGGGATATCAGAATGCAACAACCCAAAGGAGACCAACAAAACAGGTGCAGGAATAACTCAAATTGCCGGGTTCTTCACTTTTGCGTTTTACAATTGCAGGTTATACTCGAATGAGAAATCCAAGTGCAACGTTGAATTCCTTTATACAACGTGATGAGATAGAATCCAAGGCCAGATATTAATCAGCGAGGTTCGTCCACTCTGGTTTATATATGTAAACTAAAACCATTAGTTATCTTCCAAGATATGCGCAAGTTTGACAACCATCACTTAACAGTTGACATAAGGGAAGTATCAGGCATATCACATCCAGATTGATTAGACACCAACCTGGGCCCGTTCATTGGAGGGTTTCGAAAACGAAAAGCAGTGAGCATGGCTCCAGGCCTCAGCTCTGATGAATGACGAATGACTTCCTACCTTGCTATTTGGCCAGAGAGTGTTATTGAAAATGTATTGACTGACATTGGCCGCGATACCTAAACGTGAGACCAGATCTCCGGCCCTGAAATTTCACGGGCTCAGCCCCAGTTGGGCTGCATAACTGATAACAATTGGGACTTGGATCATTGCGCCGTATGAATTTAGGAATAGAACAGCGATAAGCTTCAGATCTTCACAAGAGTATTTCCGCGGAATAAGCATTGATGCGGCGCAAATCCAAGTTGATATGACGCCTGGAGGGCGCCGGGAAAGAGATGCATCCTCCATGAGGCGTTCATGGACGGATTGATAACCATTGAGAGCATCATTGGATCTGGACTGCCTGGGTCCGATTGAGATCCACTTTGGAGCTCGCTTGTTTGAATTCTTCAACTTCTGATGCGCTCCCAAGGGACGACCGAAGAGGAGGATGTCAGATGAATTTAAGCTCCGCGGAAATGCACAGAGAAAGCACAACCTGCGCTGATAGAGATCAAGATAAAGTGGTCCATGGAGTCTCTGTGGAGGCCGGTTGACTCCACTGTGGTCGAGTTGTTATCTTCGTCAGACAATCGATCCATGCCACCGTCTGCTCGAAACGGAAATGCGAGAGATAAGGGAAGCTCGCCTGCTGATTGGCCAGCTTCTCACGTGATGTAGGGCAGCCCTAAGGTATCAACAACCTCCTGGTATAGCTACTTGAGTTACTCTGCTACTATAGTACTATATAACTGCTTCAATAATAATGTTGTTTTCAGAATGCGGAGCTAGAGGAGATAAAATTTGCCTGATATGCTTGCAACAGATAATGGAGGTACGTTGCTTTACGCTACTGGTCTATATATCTACGATGTACACCAGTAGTCCAGTGCTTGAGTATTAACTTACCGTTCGACTGTATCACGTCCCAGTGTATCTTTTTAGACTACACTCTCAGTATTTCTATCTGAGGAGTTTTTCTACTGGTGAACGTTTAGACACTTAGGAGTAAACCAATAGAATCCCATTGCTAAGGCAGAAGGCACAAGAACTTGTTTATAGTCATGTCATTAGTCGTTAAGCTGAATGGACAAAGTAGAATAAGCATTCAAAGTTAGATTCAGGAAGTCTCTGAAATGCCAACCGGAAAACGCCCGCTGAATAAGACTTTATCAAACAACCCACAGAACAAAGTCCGTAATTACCAGTCAATCACATTCTTGGGAGAGCGTTGGGTCGTGCGAGCCTGGCCATTGGCGCCGCCCACTTTTTTCCCTCGCATGCCCTTGTACTTCTTGTCCACTTTCTCAAATGGATCAGGCGCCTCTCCCTTCTTGACCTTCCATTTCTCCGTGCCCAGAACCGAGTCTAGTTCCTCCACAGGAGGCAACTTCAGGTAAACCCAGCCATCGGATCGCTCTTCAGCAGGGAACGTCGCAATGTTGACGCTGTCATCATTGGAGCAGCGTCCCGCCTGTTCGCCATTCAGATCGAAGTTGCGCTTGTGGTAAGGGCATGACACCCAGTATCTGCCCGCATCATCGTCGCCAATCAGACCGTCGGATAGAACAAAAGCACGCTTGTGCGGACACATTTGCTGAGTTGCGTAATATTTGCCTTTGATCTTGAACACGGCCAACTGGGTATCTCCCCGTTTGATATTGGCCGATGAAATTTGAGGGTGTTCGTCTGAAAAGTGGTCTGCCTTGATGATAGGCTGCCACGAGAGGCTCGACCATTGATGTCCTTTGAAGTCCTCAGTAGCGGAGTCCTTTGGCCAATATGTTGGTCGCTGCTGTTCGCGTTCCTTGATCACCTCGACATTCTCGACAGTCTCTTCTGTGTTTGCAAACTGTTGGAAAATCTTGCGCCGCTTTGGATCCCTGACCGTTTCGGTCCATTCGCAGAAGTAACTAGCCACGAGTTCCTCCATTTGCTGCTCCAACTCTGCGGCAATTCCCAATTTATCATCAATGATCACCTCCCTTAGGTAGTTGATTCCTCCGGGAAGGTTCTCGATCCACCTCGCCGTCCGCTGCAGCTTGTCTGCTGTTCGGATATAGAAGATCAAGTAACGATCGATGTATGGGATGACCATTTCAGGAGGCACATCCTTTGCAAGGAGCTCTGAATGTCGCGGTTTCGCTCCTCCATTACCTCCAACAAAGATATTGAATCCTTTCTCGGTTGCAATGAGGCCGAAACTGCAGCTATTAGTACGATAGTATACTGCTGTCGATTCCATTTACTTACTCTTTGTTCTGCGCCTCAGCGCATTCTCTCACACAGCCAGATACGGCGCCCTTCAGCTTATGCGGTGATCGGATACTCTTGTATCGCTCTTCGAGTCGAATCGCCATTCCAACACTGTCGCCAATGCCGAAGCGACACCAAGTCGTTCCGACACAGCTCTAGGAGATAGATGTCAGTCGCCTGTTGATTTGTACGGATGGAAAGCAGAGTAAACCACCTACTTTGATGGTTCTCAAGGACTTCGCGTAGGCATGCCCGCTTTCCATTCCAGCATCCACCAGCTCCGTCCAGATGTCAAGGAGATCCTGCTTCTTGGCCCCAAACATATCAATGCGCTGAGCACCAGTGATCTTGCAGTATAAGTTATATTTCTTGGCAACTTGACCAATAGTGATCAGCTTATTTGCAGTGATCTCGCCACCGGGGACTCGGGGAACCACAGAAAACGTGCCGTTCCTTTGGATGTTCGCCAGGAATTTGTCATTTGTGTCTTGCAGATCATGGACATCTTTGTCCAAAACATGCTGGTTAAACAGACTGGCCAGGATTGATCCAATAGCTGGTTTGCATAGTTCGCAGCCTAGCGAGTCTGGCCTTTTCCCGACTGCTTTCATGACATCGACGAACGTCTTCAATTGTTTGACGGCGATGATATTGTAAAGGTCCACTCGCGAGTATGGAATGTGCGAACATACTGTATGTGCAGGTCAGCGAGTGGTTGCGAGAACCTTACTGATAAGTTTTCGACATACAGTGATTGGACACCTCTTGGCCCATTTCAAGCATGGTCTTGTTGAAGATCGACTGTACCAAAGGCATACAACCACCACATCCGTTTCCCGCCTTGGTGCACGATTTGACCTCTCCAATAGTCTTGCACGTCCCATTCTTCACGCTTTCAACAATATCAGCTTTTGTGACATTGTGACAGGAGCAGATTTGAGTGCTATCATCACTATATCGTAAAGTTAGCAACAGCTCCTTGACATAAGTTATGGATCAGGTTGGCTCACAGATCATCTGCGTTCTCCTCGCCATCTTTTTGCGCCCCGAGGATGAATTGACTGGGAGGTACCTCCAGCTCTTTCTGAGTTTTGACCATCTGGTTCAGCTTGATATAGTCCTTTGTGTCCCCGATCATCATTCCTCCGAGTAGATATTTGCCGTCCATGGTGAGCAAGTATTTCTTGTATACTCCGCCAAATGGATCCTTGTATGTGAGAGCTTTCACTGGTGGTCCTTCCTCAATAGTCGTCCCCTGAGATGGTACGACTGATGGCCGTCTACCGGGGAGAAACTTGGGACCATCCCTATCGGCGAAGAAGTCACCGAAACTGGCAACGTCAACCCCCAACAACTTCAACTTGGTACTCAGATCGGGGCGTTGGAAGCGCTTGGGTTCTTTGTGGGGATTCGTGAGGTTGAAGGATAACACGTCTGCCATTTCGATACCCGGTGCAATGATGCCAAAGGTTTGATTCTCCCAGCTGGCGCATTCTCCGATTGCGTAAATGTCGGCGACAGATGTTTGCAAGCTGGAAGGTCCTTGTCAGTAATCTGCCAGATCATAGTGCTCAGGAGTATATATTTACTTACCTCTCATCAATGATGAAACCCCCTCGGTCTGCGCATTTGATACCTGCTTGGCGGCCTAGTTCATCCCTCGGCCGTACTCCAATCTGAGCTCTTGTCAGTTAATTGCAGGACCGTATATGGAGAAAGAGCCGTACCGCAAAACAAATGCAGCAGCAGTCTAACTTTTCGCCGTCCTCGAAAGTGATTCCAGTCACATTATTCTCATCACCAGTGTCCACAGTTGCTACCCGCTTCTGAAGCATGACATCTAGCCCGAGATCTCGAATCTTACGGGTTACCAGCGTTCCGGCATCGCCATCGAGCTGTCTGGCCAAAACCCATCTGTTGTGGTCAATCAGTTTGACATTTCCAAAATCCCCCATATCCGTCATTGCTTTGGCAGCCTCTAGACCAAGCAGACCTCCGCCGACAGTGACCGCTGTCTGGCCCTTATGTGTAGACGCGAACTCGATCAGTCGTTCCAGATCCGAGATTGTCCTATATACGAAAACGCCCTTGGCGTCATGGCCAGGCGTGTGTGTTGGGAGTACGGCATCGGAACCGGTGGCAATGACCAGAATGTCGTACGTGATTGTATCACCGGTAGACGTCCTCACGGATTTTTCAGCGGGAAAGATATCGGTCACCCGAGTGTTGAGGTGGTAGCTGAGCGATTTATCGGCAGAGCCGTACTGGAGATGGTAATGTCAATGCGACTATTTAGATCATCTTCAAGATGGAGACGACGTGTGCTTGGTTACACAGAAAAACAAATCCAGGGAACGGCAACTAGAGACCTACCCATTCTTTTGGATTGAGGTACAGATCTTCGATCTTGCGATGTTCGAAGAACGAGGAGAGCCCGACGCGATTGTAGGCGACATGCGGTTCCTCGCCAATGACGACAATCTCAAAGCGTCGCTCAACATCCAATTTCATCACCTTCTCGCTGTCAAAATGCACCCAAGGTCAGTGAGCAATATTTGATGATGGTGTCTCTCTGAGAAAGGAATTCTGTCCACCTACATGAATGAGATGGCGATCATACCCAAACCAACAACAACGATCTTCTGTCGTTGCTTGCCATTGCTCTGGCCATTCTCATGGACAAAGTCTGTTCCATTGTTAATCGTGTCGTTACTGACGCTGCCGTCATAGACAGCTTCGCTATTTCTAGGACCCTCCAGCAACGGCATTGTGAGGGTCACTCAATTGGAAGAAATCGATATCTTACACCAGCTTCTAAGACGTACGAACGTTTTCTCATGCCAATGATATATACAAGTCTATTAGATTTCTGACTGGCCACTGCATGATTTATGGCAACCAGGGGATGCTCGCTACGTTTCTCCGTGGGCGATCGAACCTCAGTGCTCTGATTGTATCGAATTATAAACCGACTTATCAATCAGCGATTTCGCAGAGCAGCAGATCATAATACACTCGAGAGCAATTCTTCCATTGGAACTAGACATCATGTTATCAGCAACTCTGGCTGGCCTGACATTGTGGAAGATCTGCCGCGTCCCGGACACAGTGCACGGAATTTAGTTATGAACTCCGCGGAGATCTGACGAGAGAGATAAGAGATAAATCAGCAAATGGGCTCTTGGGCCTTGGCAGGTTGTCGTGCGTATCTCCTGGATCTAGATTCTACATCGAACCCGGACAGGGGCAGAGATAAGGATCTCGAAATTATCCGAGATTCCAAGATTCCACACAACCTTGGAATACAGCCTAGTCATCGGAACAATATGTGCTTACGTTCAACGATACAGACGAACATGTCCGCCTTGAAGACAAAAACATTGATCATCTTACCAAGGTAAGGATGGATAGATGGACAGTGCCCGCATTACAAGATTTGGGAGGCATACATCGCCGTCAGCCACAGCTCAGTGTGCAACAATCCAGCCCTATGGTCCATACCTTCACTGATGAGGTTCTTAAATAACCTCTTACGAGATGCGTCAATATTATCCTCTTCAATTTACACGTTCAATGAATAGATTTTCCTCGAAGTGGATTGCTATCATTGAGGCCTCCTGCGAATCCAATCTGCGCATTGTGGCCTCGCTGGAATGGCAGACCCATTGTTGCGCATATGGACCCGCCACTAGTCTGTCTGACCCTGAGTTCATATCTCGCAAATGCCGCGGAGATGCTTGATGGATGTTATTGATCTTCTGAATGTACTTTGTAATTGCTGGTCTTTTCTCGGAACGTGGATGCCCGAATACAATGCATGAATCTGACGGCAGAATGGCCTGGAAAAGTCACACAATCATTATTGGTGTAATTCGAAATGATCATTCTCATACTATTCCTCTCATGGTAGTTCTTCTTACCAGTTCAAATCCCGAAGATGACTTGGGACTTTATATGGAAGTCCTCCGTACCGTACCATATATATCCGCTAGGATTCGAGGAACAGTCAGGAGGGTGTCTCCAACTGCCAACCCACAATCATGGCTACCATCACACAGGTCCAGACGGACACGGTTGTCGTTCCCAAGCTGCTTCCACTCAAGTCGGGACAGCTTAAGGTGGAACAGATTCTGAACCCTGACCTATCTGGAATCCCTCTTCCACCGCCCTCGACCAAGCCAACCGAGATCCTGAGCATAGACAAAGATACTCCTGATAATCATGTTCCTCGCGATCCGCGCCTCATCAGGCTGACCGGTGTTCATCCGTTCAATGTTGAGCCCCCGCTAACAGCGTTGTACCAGGAAGGTATGCTAGCTGTCCTCCTATATTGACCCTTCCGTTGGAACCCATACTCACTGTCGACTGAAGGCTTTCTGACCTCCCCGGAGCTTTTCTATGTCAGAAACCATGGACCAGTCCCGTATGTCCGTGACAAAGACATCCCGACGTGGGAGCTTAGTATTGAAGGGTTCGTGGTTCATCCACATCTTCGACGAGGAATAAGATCCCCGGCTGACTCAATTGCAAAAGACTGGTCGAAAGACCCATCGTCCTGAATTTCCGTCAGATCTTGCAGGAATTCGACCAGATCACAGCACCTATCACTCTCGTCTGCGCCGGAAACCGTCGAAAAGAACAGAACATAGTGCGGAAAACGAAAGGATTTTCATGGGGTGCGGCTGGTGTTTCAACCGCCCTGTTCACTGGTCCGTTGATGGCGGATATCCTGCGCAAGGCGAAGCCCCTCCGCAGAGCAAAGTATGTATGTATGGAGGGAGCGGACAAACTCGTAAGTTTCCGCAGCCTTCCAGGTGCTCATGAGATACTGATCGTCCCGTCTGCAGCCTAATGGACATTACGGCACATCAGTCAAATTGAACTGGGTAATGGATCCCAATAGGGGAATCATGCTCGCTCATAAGATGAATGGCGAACCACTGCGTCCAGACCACGGTCGGCCTCTGAGGGCTGTTGTGCCGGGCCAGATCGGTGGACGGAGTGTGAAGTGGTTGAAGAAATTGATCGTGACCGACGCTCCCAGCGATAACTGGTACCATATTAATGATAACCGAGTGCTACCGTACGTTCGACCTCCTGAGATTTTCCGTATCGAAGCAGATACTAATTTGGTAATAGAACGATGGTCTCGCCCGAGATGTCCTCCAAAGATCCCAAGTGGTGGCGCGATGAGCGATATGCGATCTATGACCTCAACGTCAATTCAGCCGCTGCGTATCCCCAACACAACGAAGAACTCGATCTCGCCTCCGCAGGACCGATATACACGGCCAAAGGCTATGCCTATAGTGGCGGCGGTCGGAGAATCACAAGAGTTGAGATCTCACTGGACAAAGGGAAATGTAAGAAATGAATTGACTTCACTTGAATGCTTATGTTCCGTACACTGACTGTTCCTGGCTACAGCATGGCGTTTGGCGAACATTGACTATGGAGAAGATAAGTATCGTGACTTCGAGGGAAACCTTTTCGGTGGCAAGGTCGATATGTACTGGCGCGAAACATCGTTCTGCTGGTGCTTCTGGGCTCTCGACATCCCAGTGGCCGATCTCAAGACCAGCGATGCCATCCTTGTACGAGCAATGGATGAGAGCTTGAGTGTACAGCCGCGCGATATGTATTGGTCAGTCCTGGGGATGATGAACAATCCTTGGTTCCGAGTGACCATCACAAAGCAGGACGGCAAATTGAAGTTTGAGCATCCGACTCATCCTTTCATGTCTGGAGGATGGATGGAACGGGTCAAGAAAGCAGGTGGCGACCTGACAAACGGTAACTGGGGAGAACAGCTCGAAGGTGAAACGCCAGTCGAGCCGGAGCCCGTCCAGGAGATAAACATGAAGAAAGACAGCATCAACCGAATCATCGACATCCAGGAGCTGAGAGCGCACACAAGTAACAACGAACCCTGGTTCGTTGTCAACGGAGAAGTATATGATGGCACAAAGTTTTTAGAAGGTCATCCGGGGGGTGCTCAGAGCATCATTTCCTCAGCTGGTCAAGATGTCTCCGAGGAATTTCTCGCTATTCGTAAGCGGCCAATATTCTTGCAAAGCACGGGTCGCAATGCTAATTCTTCATCCCAGATAGCGGGACAGCAAAAGCGATGATGCCCGACTACCATATCGGAACGTTGGATAAGGCATCCTTAGAGGCTCTGAAGAAAACTCCTTCAGAGGAGCCGACCGCATCGCGAGAGATGTTCCTCCAACCGCGCGCATGGTCCAAGGCGACGCTAATCAGGAAGAAGATTGTCTCATGGGATACACGGATATTCACCTTCCAACTAGAACATGAAAGGCAGAGGCTCGGCTTGCCTATCGGCCAGCATCTCATGTTAAAGTTGCAGGATCCTTCATCGAACAACGACACCGTTATTAGATCTTATACTCCAACCTCGGACGCAAACCAGAAGGGGACAATGGACCTGCTTGTCAAGATCTACTTCAGCTCCGCTACCTCTAAAGGTGGTAAGATGACGATGGCGCTCGACAAGCTCAACCTGGGCTCCGTGGTGGAATTCAAGGGCCCAACAGGTAGGTTCGAGTATTGCGGAAAAGGCAAAGTGAAAATCAGTGACAAGGAGCGCCATGTCCGCTCATTCAAGATGATCTGCGGAGGAACGGGAATCACTCCCATCTTTCAAGTTCTGCGCGCGGTGATGCAAGACCCTGAAGATTCTACTTCCTGCGTTGTCCTTGACAGCAACCGACTTGAGCAAGATATTCTTTGTCGATCAGAGCTTGATGCATTTGCGGCGGCGAATAAAAGCAAATGCACAATCGTTCATACTCTTACAAAAGCATCTGAGACCTGGACAGGTCGCAGGGGACGTATCTCTGAAGAGATTCTGAAAAAGTACGCGCTGCCAGACGAAGAGAGTATGGTCCTCATTTGTGGACCTGAAGCAATGGAGAAATCCGTTCGTCAGATCCTCCTTGACCAAGGGTGGACTGAATCGAATCTCCACTTCTTCTGATCTTGACAGAATTTGAGCTCTGTCGCAATTTCCGCTAGCATTGGGATGAGGTATCCGGCGTTCTGGATCTCGTACTTGGTACAGACGGTATGAATTATGGTATTCGGCACTGGGAGCCGAACAACTTTTGATGGGATAGCAAATCTGTATATAGATTAGATCTGACGTATCCATCAATCAAGATATATTCAAGAGCGGATGCGAGTCTTTGCCATTCTAACGAGAAAAAAAAAATCTGAGAACCGGCAGCATTTCGATCGAACACTCGAGCGTAAAGCTTCTCATATTTCTCATTCTCATTAGTGCCTGACTAGTAGTATTCCTTCATATCTAACCGTACAAGGAGATGTTCGAAAACGCTAGTCGGCTCTGTCCTCGAGGCAAACGCTGAACCAGACCGAACGTACGGCTTTGAAGAGGCTTTCCCGCCATCTAGCGTACGCAAGTAGCTCACAAACGCAGAGACCTGCTTGCGGAAAGTCACATACACCTGGAACACGGTAGCTTCATTTTCGTAGCGTATACCGCTTGCACCTTCCAGTCTTGACAATGGAGCAAATGCAAGAATAGCACTGAAGATGTCTTCAAGCAGTTTCGCGGCCTGGGTGTGCCTTTTGCTGAGGAACAACGCGAATAGCATCTGATCGAGAATATCTTCATGGAAATCTCGAAGCCTTTGTAGCGAGTGCGCAGCTTCGATTGTGCCGTCGATGTCGCCACGGTCAACACAGTACTCGATTCTTGAAAGCGTATCCCGGAAACGCTGCCAGTAAGATCCGACACCGATATGGAAGCAATAATCGCTTACGGCGAGGACGAAGTGTTGGGCATCAATGCGGAATTTCTGGAACAAGTTTCGTGTGCTTCCGGACAGAGAACCTCGGGCCGTGGAGTCACGAATGAGACCCTTGACTACCGAGACCATGCGAAGGAGTCGTAAGAGATGTTTGAAAAGACGATCGTATTTTTCCAGGGATCGCGATGTGATAATCGTCTCCAGAGCGGCTGGAGGCTTATATTGGAGACGAAGAAAATCCAGGGCTTCGATGGCGTTAGGATCCTTGACTTTGATGACTTCTTCGACCGTCAATTCGCGAATAGCGAAGCTCAGGCCGCCGGGAAGCTCCTTTTCCCTTTGAAGTCTAACATCTGAGCCTTTCACATCCCCGTCGTCAGAATGACACTCATTCAGTAGACCGATGAGCACAAGACGTAACTCGGAGCTTGCTGGAGGCCAGGTATCACGGCTCCCAAGGCGTAGGCCCGTATGGACACCGCTACGCACTACTCCAGCCTTCCGTTCGCCACTTTCCATCTCTGGATCAAAGAGTGAGTGTGCCAGGCGGGATACAAATGAGCCGTCACCCAGTAATTGGAAGCGCCATTGCAATGTTAGATGGTCTCTGATTTTGTGTTCTTTGAATAGAAGATGAAGGCAGGAAAAATCAATTAGCATCGCTTGGGATGAGATAACTGGTGCGAGTGACAGGTAGAAAGCTGAGGCGATTTCCGGCCCAAAACTACCCTCGCAAGTTTCTGAACTTTGAAGATTGGAAGGTTGTGTTTTATTAACCAGTTTTCCAATGAAATCGTTTTCCATAGAAGACGCGTTAGCGAGAAGGCCCGTCGTATGGCGCACATCATCGAGGTCGAACATATCGAAGGTATTTTCCAGGGCACCATTAACATCAGCCTCGCTGCTGTACGGAGTAGACCTCGAAGTCTCATCATTCGCCGAGGCTTCACTTCTGTTGTATCTTAAAATTTCAGCACGGAGCTTAGCTTCATAGTCACGGGCACTATTCTGTATTCTTTCGATATCAGTCCAGGTAATGGCACAGTGAAGCTTCGGAGGACAAGCACTCCGTATCACATCATCGTTTGCGATGGGATGCTGCGGATGAGATCGCTTCAGTAGTCGCAAGCTTCGCCCGCTTTCGAAGATCTGCTGGGCCTGGTCCGCAGGTATGAATGAGGGCATTTGATCCGGGCGATACCTGTATTCCACCCTATCAGGTGCGTTCGTGAATTTGGACGGGTCTTTGATATGTTCTAGTTCCACAAATGCTTTCCTGTCTGTTGCCGTCTCAATCATCGCAGTGGTCTCCCAGCGCAGCCCAATCCAGGACTCTACAACGCTGAGCCATGGCCTGGTTACTCTCGCCAGAACTTCGTGAAGAAGTTTCGCCATCCAGGGAAACATTGAAGAGAAATAATTGACTTGTCTCAAGACCGCAGAGACAACTTGTGCCTCCGACGCAGACTTTTCGGCCGCCTCAACCATGCTCGCCAAGGAGCCAGCCAGTTCGCCACACCGATGGAACAGTCCAAGAATCTGCAGAAATGAGACTGTGTGCTTGAAATGCTCCAGAAGCTGTTTCTCGAGCGTGTATATGATCACAGCTATAGAACTGGCAAGAGTAGAGACAGAAGGCAATTTCCTGGATCTGGTTGGGTTCTCACGAACAAATTGTCGTAATTTTTGCATGTATGCTCCGCATTGAAGTACCTGCTGAATTGAGCTGTCCAGTAATGGGAGACTGATGCCGGAGATCCGAATATCTTTCAATTCCTTGTCAAAGACCTTCCTCTGTTCGTTGTATCTGAAGAACACGGAATTCCAACCCAAGCCAGACCGAAATAAGGCATGGAAAAAGACGTCCCTCCGGGCCAGACGGCCAGGGTTCTCGAGTCCGCTAAGGGATGCTTGATGTGCCAGTGCCGCATCGAATCCTTTCGCTCCGGACTCGCTAAAATACGCCGAGACCGGTTCTTGAAAAGACAATTCATGGTAAGTCTCCCATGATCGCAGGTGAACCTTGTAATCTGGCGCCTCTCCCAACTGGTCTAGAGACCAAATATCTCCCAGTTCTGAAGTTTCATCCTCGTTATCTCTAGCGTCAATATGACTTCCACTCGACGCATCGGTAATCGTGTCGAGTAACGATTCTGATTCGAAAAGGTCGTTTCCGAAGACATCCAATTGATGTAATTGCGACTCGTCCTTATCGAATAGCTTGAGAGGGTTTTGAAACGGTCCGCTGGTTAGGTCTGGCAGCAAAAGGAGTCAGACCCGTTCAACAATCAACTCTCTTAGCAGGGACAAACCAGGCAACTCATCGTTCCATGGTAGAGGTTCCAATGGCTGCAATGACTGCAACGTGAACCTTGATAGTCTCCAGAGACTCTCACTCGAGAAAGGATCCGACCCATCGTCTTCTACCTCCATCACGGGATAGTCTCTATGGGTTGACACTATCTGACCAGCCGTGTGGAGGAAAAAGCAAGCGGCAACAATCCTTATCGATGGTTCAACAGTGCGTTCTGTCAGCTTGTTTAACGCGACAGCCCGCATTAGACCCGAAGGAGACTAGCGACTCCGCAACTCGGCACAGACCACTGCTTGATGCTGGCAGCCTGAGGCAACATCAGGCTGAGGCTAATATCGTGAGACCGTGGCTGCATGCGATAAACCGTCGCAACTACTGATAGTTTACCGCGGAAACGCCAACCTTCAATTTGCTTTCATTTCTCTCCAGTGATATTCTCTCAATTACAGATACAGCTGCTGGATGACCTTCTAATCTATCTGAGCACCATGCCTCCGAAGAAAAAACAAAAGGTCTCTTCACGCGCTCCCTCAACAACGCCTCAGATCGACAATGCGCAACCCTCCGAACACACGCCCGCCTCCACTGAAACCGCTCCTAAACCTGAATCTGAATACGACCTTGTCACAGATCCCTGGACTGACGAGCAGGAAACAGCGCTATTGAAGGGCATCATCAAGTGGAAACCCGTTGGTGCGTTTTCTGAAGCCGCTATGAGACGCCATCAAGCTTAATCTAATCAAATAATTTCGCTATCACCAGGCATGCACAAACACTTTCGAATGATCGCTATATCAGAGTATATGAAGAGCCAAGGATATGCGCCGTCGCATGCGGAACACACACGAATACCGGGCATTTGGAAGAAGCTGAGCACACTTTATAATCTTCCGGCACTGGATGAGCGGGTATGGCGGGCCTCCATTGGACATTGTACTTCTTTACCACTTCTGACATACTTCTTGTCAATCTTTTAGGAAGATTCCCTGATAACGGACGGATCCGATGACGCTGAGTCTTCAAGGGAGCTCTACTGTCCGTTCGAGCTACCAGAGGATGAATACGGCGATCTGATGTTTGAGAGACGACTGGCGATGGAAGGGTCTTCGTCGCCTATAGCGAGCGGCCACGCAGAATCTAGAAGAGGTAGTACGGTCGCTGATACAGACGGTTCGTTCTTCTCATCTTTTCCTTGTTCGATAGGAATTGCAAGGCTGAATTGTATAATACGTATAGAACCCCGCTCATCGCCAGCCCCATCACGAGGCCGCAAGGCAACTCGCAGCACTGGACCGACGCGAGCGACCCGTTCCACAAGACTTCAAGTTGAGATCGAAGCACCAAAGAAAAGAGCAAGTACGGGCGACGAAGAGGGGGATTCAGACGAAGGCGGGCCGAACGAGGTGGAAGGCGATGAGGAGGGCACGGAGGCTGGAAAAGACGAGAGCGACGGTGACGGCGACGGCGACGGTGAGGGCGAACCCGGAGGCTCTCCAACGACAAGAAGCACCCGCGCGCAATCGACCCGATCGAAGCAAAAAGATAAAAAGGGTCCTACAGGAACGAGGAGAACCGGCAGACGACGATAGTTGTTGGATTTGCTTGCGTTCTTCCTTTCTATGACCATTCATAACAATCTTGATACCATGTAAAACATAGCATTGGCGTTCATATGTTTGTTTTTCTCATTGTGTTTTATGACGAATCTCTCATGGTTACTGATTCTGACATGGAAGCACAAAATCTTTACCTTGTCTCAGATTGCTGTCGACCACCAATCAAAATATAAAGAGTGGTACTACCCAGGTCTACTTTAAGACTTGAGAGTATGCTCGTTCTTCCGAAACGGGTGGGACTGGTTCAATCCAGAGATCACTATAGAGAAGATCTCGCTTTCTACAAAAGGAGGTGGGGTCATGAGACGCCTTCATTCGTAATGGAAAGATATCTCTAAGAATTTGATTTATATCAGATATGAAATCTTAATAGCTACATGAGTAGGTATAATAGATGGCTGCAGGTGTTGTAGGTTCGTTCACGCGCTTAAAAGAAAGAGGTCATAGTACATTGTATTGGCACACATTCCTTTACAGACGCTTCATGATGGCCTCGGCATACTCATGAGTCTTAGCCTTGCCACCCAAGTCACCGGTGATAGTCTGTTTGGTGAAAAAAAGAGACATTAGCATTGGGTTGTGCGTAGCCAGAAACAAGCCTCAATAACTCACCTTTCCTTCAGCGAGGGTGTCAAAGATAGCCTTCTGAATGCGATTGGCATGCTCATTCAGACCCATGTGCTGTAGCATCATGATACTGCTGAGAAGCAGGGCAGTGGGGTTGGCAAGACCCTTGCCGGCAATGTCAGGAGCGGAACCGTGGACAGCCTCGAAAATGGAGCACTCGTCACCAATGTTTCCGGAGGGGGTGAGACCCAGGCCACCGATCAAACCAGCGCACATGTCGGACAGAATGTCTCCATACAGGTTGGGCATGACGAGGACCTTGTCGTTGTAGGGAGTTGGGTCGGTAACCATCTTCAGGCAAGTGTTGTCCAGAAGCTCAGCATCGAACTCAACGTCAGGGAACTCCTTGGCAACTTCACGAGCAGTGTTCAAGAAGAGACCGTCGGACATCTTCATGATGGTGGCCTTGTGCACCACGCGAACCTTCTTCTTGTTGATCGCGCGAGCGTGCTGGAAAGCAAAGCGGAGCACACGCTCAGACGCCTCTCTTGTGATAAGCTTGATGCTCTGCACAACACCATCCACAACAACGTGCTCAATGCCGGAGTATTCACCCTCGGTGTTCTCACGGATCAAGACGGTATCGACATTGTCATATGGAGTCTTGTAGCCGGCAATCGAGCGGCAAGGACGGAGATTGGCGAAAAGGTTGAATGTACGACGAAGAGTAAGGTTGAGGGAAACATGGCCCTTTCCGACGGGGGTCTAGATGTATTTCTCAGCATTGCCGCCCTTGCTCTCCGGATGAATGGAACAACACATACAGCAAGAGGGCCCTTAAGAGCAACGTAGTTGCGCTGCACACTCTTGATGGCCTCGTCGGGGATAGTAGTTCTACCATCCTTCAAAATCGGGGTAACGTCAACGGGTTCCCATTTGATGGGGGCCTATATAGATCCAGCTTAGCAAAAGCGGTCGTCGAGCAATTCTCCGGCTGAGAGGCGTTACTTTTGCTTCGGCGAAAATATCCTTCACAGACTGGGAAATTTCGGGACCAATGCCATCACCCTCAATCAAAGTCACTGTGTATTTTCCCTATCGAAGTATTTTTCGTCAGTCTCAATGAATTGCGCGGTTCCTTCGCGGCGGATTCGTCCTCGATGTTCGGAGTTGCGGAGCCGCCGGAATCAGGAGGAAAAAGTTGCACATGGACTGGCATACATCTGAACCCTTCTGTCCCTTGAACTTGGCGACTTTGCTACCGGCAGCAGCAGCATATCCACGGACCTATGTTAGGCTTTCTGTCAGAATTGGCCATTGAGTTGATTGACAGCACGAAAACGCAGAAGTGCCGGGGTGGTTAGTTACCTGCGACAGCGGCGACGCACGAGCTGTCCGCAAGCATTGGCGAGCAGGGGTGATGAAATTCCTGGCAGAGATCATTGTGATAATATCTCCGGATCAACAATCCAGCGTCGCACTTCAGAGAGGAAGTAGAGAATGGAGGGTGGTGTGAAAGAAAAGGAGATACGAAAAAGAAAGCTGTGGCGGGTGAACTTGGAGAGGAACAATCTTTTCGCGCCATCTGAAGTTGCACCCGCAGCCCACTCGACCTACGTAGGAGCTTCTGACTCGGCAGTGTCGCCCGATTCCGAGACGCCCGCCGGTTGCATACCGCATTGGGTTGACAGCTGCTTGTAAAGGGACTTGCAGTCCAGATTGTTATTTACATAGTTCAGTTATGGCTTGAGATCGTTCCAAACCCAGCCAGCACTCTTCGAATTCTGGAATAACCCCATTGACCCCGAATTCCGCACACCCTTGTCACTTTTGTGTTCCCTGCATAATACAATAACACAACCGTGATACCTGCCAGCTTCTCCCCTCGTTCCACTCCCCTGACTGGGGACGATCTCGCAAGATGGCCGACCTGGACGTCGCAACCCACTATAATCTACCATCCGCATATCCCGAAGAATGGCCTGCTGAGCTTGACGAGGCCGATCAGTCAGAAGATGAAGTGCTGCAGAAGGGCACCTCGCACAACCGGAAATCGCGATACTTCGCGCTGGAACGTGAGATCAGCGACCGGAAAAGCCTCAACCTTGAGGCGCAGAAAGGAAGCGATGGCAGAGATAGCCTCGCGCAGAAAGATGAACCTGATCCTTTGGGCTCGGGGGAAAGTGTTGTGAGAATACTCAAACAGAGGGGGCTCCCTGTCGAAGAGGACAGCCGCTTGCGAAATCGATTTCTTCTCTCATCGACCTCTTTCTCTCCGGCTCTTTTCCTCTCTCAGGCCCATTCGTCTGCATCGATCCAGACACTTCTTGAGGGCCTCGACCACTTGTCGCGATCTATTGATCAAAAGTCTGCCTCGTTGAAGGTCCTGGTAGAAGCGAATTTTGAACGCTTCGTGCGCGCCAAGGCCACAATCGATAGTGTCTACACAGAGATGAGAAACCAGGGAGCGGAGCAGGAGTCATCTCTCGCTCAGGCTCATCGCAGGTCGGCCGGCCATTTTAGGAGCTACTCTGGAAGTAAGCCGAGCGTGGCACCTGCTGTAGTCCCAGGCGCTGGCCCCAGGAAAAATGCTCTCATCAAGGAGAGCGACTACGGTATGAAAGGCATTCGGGCGCCTCTGGTCGAAGCTTCCGTGAAAGCGGAGGAAGTTTGGGGTCCAGCACTGGGCGGACGTGAACGGGAGCGAGTGCTCAAGTCTGTCGTTGACACGATGGAGAAGCATCGAGACGTTTATGAGATCGGTAGCCATTTGGCCAAGTCGATCAAACAGAGGGACTACGACGCGGTTTTCGAGCAGTACTCCAAAGCGAGACTTCTCGCAAATAAGGCGAAGAATATTGCCGACATGGCAGTGAGCAGCCGGCGGTCATTGACGGATGAAGAAACGCATACAATATTAGCGACCGGAAGGATGTGGACGGATGTTGATCAGCAGGTACAGGCTTTCAAGCGTGACCTCTGGCGACGCCTTAGCGATGCACCGACCATATCGACCACAATTACAGCATCTGGTCCCGTTGAGGAACACATGGAATTGATCGGCGCGTTGTTGGAACTCGGTGTGGAAGACAATCCCATCTGGGTCTGGCTTCTCAGCCGCTACGACTTCCTCAAGACCAAGATCACATCATTTTGCGAGCGTGCCAAGGTTGAGATAGAAATCCTACGGCGCAGGCTGGCGAGCGGCGAGAAACCGACTCCGCAGGCGGTGGCATCGTATCTTCGACTGGCCCCGCGCGATGGCCTGCTGAATTCGAATAGTAGGCTTGATACTGACCAAGTCATTGAACTGTGGGAGTGTGTCCATACATACCTGAAGAGACTTTTGTCCTTGCAGGGCGGTCTTTTGGGCGAGGTCGCCGATTTCTGGGAGGCTGCTCAATCGTTCATCGACGGCAGCAAGCAGAAGCTTCTCCCGACCGGGTTCGAAGGCGAAAGCCGCAAACATCATCGTCTTTCGGCAGATGGCACAAGAGACCTTCAGAATGGAGTCGTTGATCTTGTCAACCTCATTCGCGACAGCGTTCAGTCGATGTTTGCCGACCCTCCAATTGAAGACATTTCACTCCTGGCGTCTCCCATTGTTCCGCCGAGTCCGAGCAGCCCTATGAGCAGGGGAATCACTCCCACAGAGTCTCGCTTCAAGCTCGATCCTAAAAACTTGCCGGCTCCAACTCCCAAACGTGGAGAACCATGGGAGGACTACGCGTTCTGGCCGCCCTATTCCAACTCCCTCAGCGGAGTTCATTATCTTAGTAAATTCTTAGTGATCATTGGTACAGCCGCGAGTGAAATGGCTGCCTTGAGGCCGATCGCTAGTGGCGGCAATACGCAGGACATTCTGAAGACTTTTGTCAGTGTTACCCGCGAGCGGGCCGTTCGCATCGCTTGCGCAGCGTGGAACAAAGACGCGGAAAATTGCAAAATGCTCGAAGACTGGACACGCGACCCTGAAAGGAGGGACTTGACCAAGATGCCCGGTTTGTTCGTGGCATTTGAGAGTACTATTCTTGCTGGGATGCAGAAGATACTCTACATTTCGGAGGCCATGGTGAAATCAGGCTCAATCGACGTCGTCACGCAACCCCCGGCAAAGCTACTTCAGATGGTGCGGACACAGTTCGTGTCCAGTGTTTACAAAGCTCTGAGTGGTTTTGTCGAGAATGCAGAGCGTCCGTCAGCGCCGGAAGAGGAGAATGAGTGGGTTTTTGTTGGACAGGCCCCGATAGTCAACGGCGCTGATGTCGCTTCGACCGTCATTGCCGCGGATGCGGTTGAAGCTGAGAACAGGGTAAGTAGTCACGCTATGTCAATATATCCTCATGGATTTTGCTGATGGACGGAGGAGAATGTGCGCGTGCTTCTCACACTTTCGAATATTAAGGCTCTCCAAGCCGATTTCATTCCACAATTGGTTGCGAACTTCGAGACATCATTCTCCGTCAAGTTGACCGAAGAGGCCAAGACGATCCGTGATGTTCTCAATCAAATCGATGACCGCCTGTTTCAGTCATACACCAAACCTACCGTCAACCAATTGGACTCTATCATCTCGAGTGGCATTACTGCACCCGATTGGGAGCCGTCGACCTCCCGTCCCGATCAAGTCCGCCCGTATGTCTACAACACCATGCTCGTACTCGTGCTTGTCCACACCGAAATATCCACAACTATCCCCTCCAGCTTGTCTCCGCCGTCTGGCCGCTCGGCGACATCGTCGCTCCTGAACACCGTCCTCTCTTATTTGCTGACGCAAATCTCCTCATCTCTGCTGGCTGCATTCAGTTCGCGGAGCGTGTATTCGCTCGCTGCCCTGATGCAGGCCACACTCGACACGGAATTCATTGCTCAGACCATGTCCCAGTATTCTACTGACGAAGCATCGGCCGTACAAAGCCAGATCTATGTCGAGCTGGACCGTCGCACCACGAACGAAGCTAGAACGAAGCTGCAGGCAGAACTCACGGAGATGCGGGGTGTATTAAAACGACTCAGGGAAAGGACAAAGGGAGAGTTTGCATGTTTCAAGAAACCTAGAAGCGGAACGGGCGCGAAGGCAACTTGATATATCTTGCTTTGGAGCGTGGTGCGTTTGTATAACCCTAGTAAATTGAATCTAAATCCGATCTCAAACGAGAAATCCATCAAAGTTATGCTATAGCACGGGTATCATTCATGTCATAGAAAAAGACTTTTCTGCCGCATCCTTCTTCGATCCATATCAACTCGCATCTAAGCCTGCCCAACCATGCGCTGCACACGACTAAGCAGCACTTTACTCTCCCGTCCCAATCTCCTCTTAGACTGATCCGGTCGCCTGGCTCTCGCCATCGCCTCCCGGTACTTCTGCCTGAATTCGCGCTCTTTCCTCCTGGCTTCAGCCTCCTGCTTGCGTTTCTCCGCAATCTCGAGTTCCTTCGCGAATGCTGACCGTTTCGGCTTCCGACTGCGACGTCCTGCGCCGTCCCGAGACCGCGCATGTCCATCAGCCCTCGGTTTCCGCTCTCGCTCGGGTTCGGGCGAAGGGGCATTCAGCATCGCCTGTCGCTCTGGATGCAACTCTAGACTTGCCGGTTCGGGCTGGGTCTTCTTCTCTCCTTCCCCATTATGAGAGACTTCGGCGTTTTCTTCGTATCTTTCGTAGATGGACTTGGACGGGCCAGAGGCGAGTTCTTGAGCTTTGATTTTGGCGTAGGCTTTTTTGACTTTGGCCTTTTGGATCAGGTCGCCCTTGATCTTCTGGACTGTACAATCAAAGAAACAAAAGATTAGTACGTCTCTATGGACGTGTAAGAAGTAATTGGTTGCGACAACTCAACTCACCTTTCCGGCGATAGGTGCCATCGGGCAGATTTGCAGGTCCAACCTGAAACCCTTTCCTCTTTTTGACTGGGGGTTCTGAGGTGTCCGCATCGTGAGGGCGCTTAGTAGTCATGATGCGAATGAGCGGGATCGACAGTAGTGTTGGGTTTGGAAATGTTCTAGTTGCGGAAATTTAGCGGCCGGAGCGACTGGGATAGAGGCTGTAGAGTCGGGGTCTGGAAGAGAAGAAAAGCAACGAAAGAAAAATGAAATCTAGGGAATTGCAACTAATATCTTCAAGGACTACAAAAGTATGTGAAAGTATGGTAGGAATAATGCAACCTCGGACCCGATAGGATGACCGTCTGGCTTGGTCTGATACCAAAAATTTCATATCAGCCCACAGCAAGGCGGTGAGGAATCAAAAGATCGACTGATCCATCGTTAATAAGTAATACATAATACTAGTAATTAATGGTATGCCCGAGCGGATGAATGACGTTTGATTGCGGCAAAAGGAGTCATACGTGAGTACAACTCCTGTTGGGCAGTAGTAGTGGTACCAGTCGTCAAACTTCTTTCTATCCGCAGAATAATGCTCTCTACCCTGTCTGACTGCCTCGCTGTCTCTATCTGTACTGTTGCTGGAACACAGACAGACCTCGTCTCCTCTACCTCCGCACCCGAGAGCAACCGTCCCGCGACCTCACAGGAGCAGACAACCTGACACACTCTTCCCCTCTTCACTGGATTCTTTTGTTACTTATTGACGGCAATCGTGTTCTTGTAAGGTCCTCGGTGGATCCGAGGGGCCCTTGGTCGTGTCATCTTGGTTTCTCGTTCCCGTTTTTGCCTCGCATCTTCCCAAATTCCGGTCTTGACGGCGTTATAGGACTGAGACTCCGCCACTCCAGTCCATATCGCCATCTGTTTCGCTCACTCGATTTCCTTGCTTGCTTAGGGCACTTGCCACCTCGCTGTCCGTATTGAGATGTTTTTCCTTTTCGGCTGATTATATCTACCAACCACCATGCCTATCTTCCAGGACCCCGATCGTCAACGGGTGTATGACCTGTGGTCCACTGAGGGCAATCGAGAGGACGAACACATGGGAAACTCTCCCTTCTCTCCCAGGAACACTCGTGGCACGGAGATTTGGGAGATTGATGACGCAGAAATGAGTGGCACGTCTCCGGCAGAAGGTCGTTCAGGACATCTGAACTTACCCAAACTGCATACGGGCAATCGGGAAGAGATTATACAGCATATCAAGAAGAGAGAGACTTCGACTTGGATGCACGATTCTATGGTACGTTATTTCTCGCCTCTCTGCTTTCGTGGCTCTATAGTATTCTCTCCTTGTCTTATCCATGCTTGGAGCTGTCTTGTATCGTTTCGGCCTTCGCGCAATCTACCATTGCTGAACAATGACTGATTTTGCATGCAGTCACAGACCCATTTTTCTCATCACAGCAATTTCTTTGGAATGTCGGATAAAGCATTCTCGAGTCAGGAACAGGACCGAACCGATAAAAGCTGCGAGGATGGCAATGAAACTTTAGCCTCACCAGCCGATATCGAACGGCCCAGATCGGCGTTGCACTCCGGAGACTTCAGAGAAGGTCTCACCGAATCGCGAAGTCGAGAAGCGCCGGTTTCGACCACTTCCGCCCATGGAGACCTTTCATCGTTCGGGCAATTTAGCTCATCTCCTACGACTCCCTGGTATAGCACTCCCTTCTTCTCGGCTTCTCTACGAAGGCAGAATTCGTTGAGTCAAGCTCTTGACCAAAGCGCTACGGCAGGTTCCTGGTCGCGGGCACCGTCTCTGGGTTCATTTTCCTCGAGCTATGTCCTCAAGGCGCCTACAAGCCCTCTTGTACATCAGGCGAACAATACGGACCTCGATTTTTCTTCCACGACTGATGATGTCAATACTGCGAATGCTTTGGAGAGGGCCAACCGTCGGCGGACGCTACCTCCAGAGACCTTCCGGCAGCTCCAATCGTCCCCATCCGCCCCGCCAGGAACTATGAACCTCCGCACGCATTTTGCTACTGGCAGTCGTGAACGCTCGTTTTCTTATCAATCCCATCATCCTCGGCGGTCTTTGACGTCGACGTACACTCTCCAACTTGCATCGTCCGTCCAGACCCCGACCCCTCGGACGAGAAGGCCATCCTTTGCATCTGACATTCCTACGAAACATCATGCTTCCCTGGTTGGTTCGTACGAAGAGTCGATCCTTCGGGGGAGAATGTCGATGAACCCGTCGAAACCGTTACATTTTACGGCGCAAATCGGCGTTCTAGGGAAAGGTAAATGCAAGGCCAACTTGAAATGCCCGCCACATGTAACGGTTCCTTTTCCCGCGGTTTTCTACAGCTACCCGACCTCCGGACCTGGCCGCTCCATATCCGACGATAGCCCAAGCCCTTATGTTGGTATGATCGATTTGGAAAATTCTCTTCCGAAGGACGAGTCGAGCACAAACAGGCGGCGCAGGCATCTTCACGGCCCTGTGGATCCGTACAATATCTCTGTCGGGGACGCTCCAACCGCAACAGCTGACTCGACCGATCAAGCGGTTCAGCGCAGGCGGGAGAAGAGAAACCGGCGAGCTGAGTCTCCCAAGAGACCACCAGGAGGTTGCTACAGGATACCTCAGCAGGGCCAGCTACAGATAATGATAAAGAACCCGAACAAGACTGCCGTCAAACTGTTCCTGGTTCCGTACGACTTGAGTGACATGGAACCAGGGACCAAGACTTTTATCAGACAACGCAGCTATTCAGCTGGCCCCATCATCGACATGCCGCTCACTGCTCGGAAGAATCTGGGCACAGACCGTCCAGAAGCGTCCTTAAACCCGAGCGAAGATCCCAAAGATAAACCTATATTGAGATATTTAATCCACTTGAACATTTGTTGTCCGTCCAAAGGCCGCTTTTACCTCTATTCAAGCATCCGTGTTGTCTTCGCAAATCGTGTTCCGGATGGCAAGGAAAAATTACGGAACGAGATCCAGCTTCCCGATCCTCGATATAGCCCGTACAAGCCCGTTAGAGAACCGTTTCTCAACAGCACCAATGCGAAATTGGCCATTGAAAAGGCGCACAGAAGACGGAGTGCGGGTCAAGGTCTTCCCGCGGGACTCTCGATCTCAGGCTACGAGAATTCAGAGGGATCACCGTACTCCCCCAATATATCTTCCAATAGACAGACGCGTCCAGCGACTACTTTGTTCCAGTCTCCACCCTCCCCGGCAAATGAAGACTGGTTCCGCCCAGGGAATCTCGGCTCTGAACGGATGGCGACAGATGGCATAGAATGGGCTCCGGTTTCCGCTAGGCGTGCTACTCCGTCGAGCGGAGCTATGCTAGCATGGCATCATACTCCATCTACGAGCTCCGGGGATTTCAAGTCTCCCGAAACTCATAGTGCCGAGACTGGAATGTATAACAAGCTCAGCAAGGGCGATGCCGGATACGGTGGCTATCCCTTCGGGGCTTCGTCAACCGGCTCGGAGGCTGGAGAAAGCCTGCTGGCGAAAAGACTCAGGAACTTAGATGTCCAGAAGCGCAATAATACGTCCGATGCATCATGAAGCATCCGCAGGCGGACTATCTGTCGGATGAACTCCAGGCTACGATTAAGAGGCTATTGCTTTTCTACAACCCATATCTTTGACTCGGTTCTGCAAGTCATCCTCTGACTTTGTTTCTCTCTGTGGTACGAAGAACATGAGCCTTAATCTACTAACAGGACAGCTCAAGGGGCAGGTGCTGGTTCATTTTGTCCCGACTTTTTCTTCACTGTCTCTTCCAAGGTAAGCCAGGTGCAGAGTCCGGGAACATATAATATACCCATCTTCTTTTCATGCATGGCAGTCAAACATATATTTACAGCACTCAAAGCCATCAGTCACTTGCTCGACACTTGGCACCCTCATTCGCCTCGCTCCATTTTCCGATTCAACGCGAGACCCAGCGTGCAATCTCGTTCCAGTGTTTCATCGTCTGCTAATCATTTATACCCTGGTTAAGGCAGCGGAGGGCTTTCTTCCGTCAGGGATGGATCTACATCTTCGTTGACACCATAACCATGTCATCTGATAGTGCATTAGTTGGATAGCAATGGAATCACATCTAAAGTATCGAAACTGCATGGCTTAATAGCTGCCTTACGGGATCAGACCAGACTTAACTTTCCTACAGTACTGAATCGATGAGAATGGTATGGAAGGGGAAGGGCTGTGATGGATCCCGTTGTCCTTGAATATCTTACACTACTTGAAGCTGTCTCAATAGGACCTGAGAATGGAACTGCTGATGTAAGTGACCAGTCGTCCAGCGTACTGTGCAGTCAACACGTCTCAACATAGGCTCGAGTCAACAGCAAAGCAAAATCCTCGATCGTGATCAGGTTGGCCATATCCCTCAATTGATACCGTCGTTGCGCCGCAACAGTGTCCTTCCTGGATGCTCTTTCTCTCCTGGACTCACTTGACGGATGTAAATAGATGACGTACTGTTTGGCGTGCTGGACACGGCTGCTGTTGCTTTTCTCGGCTACATCGTTCGTGATCGATGCTATCCAGACAATGACGACACCCACGACATCCCACCGTATAAATCCCCCCTCTTCTCCCATCCTGTTCCTCTTCTTTTTCTTCCTCTTCTCACACCCCCTGGTCCGTTTGATGTTAGTATCGTGCCCCCACGTTTACGCTTGTCATTTCATTCCCCAGCCTCGGTGATTCTGCTCTGCTTCCCAAGCTCTGCTCCCTGCTCTGCGCTTCTGCGTTCCCTGATTATTGATCCCGCTCCCCTCTGATACTTTCTTCTCGAACCTTTTCCTTTTTGTTCTTGTATCTTTGTTTCAATGGCTCGTCTTTGCATTCCTGGAATCCCCTTCGTCCCCAATGTGAACAAGGGTGCCTCTCGCTTTAGCCAAAAACACGGTCCAGCGTTCCAGCGGATGACTGGTCGTGTTGGCTTTCGCGAGAACAAGCCCTCTGTTCACGTCCGCTCTTTTGTCCCCCCCTCGAGCCCAGCTGGTGATCGCTCTTTCCTGGAGCTGCGCAAGGGATCTCGTATCCTAGTCCGCTCTCCACCGCGTGAGGCTATTGCTGTCCCCCGTCCCCCTTCCCGCCCCGCCGTCATCCGTTCTCCTGCACGTGTCAAGCCTGCCAGCGCAGTTGATAAGACACGGAGAAGCTCTTCGGCCCGCCTGGCGGAAAGACGAGCACTTCGGCAGGATCGGTCTCGCCCCTGGGCGAAGACCGTCAGATCCCCCAGCCCCGTCCCCCGTGCCCCTACCCCTGCCCCTGCCCCTGCCCCTTCGCGTGCTCGCCAGCAGATTGCACGTATCAATGCTCTGATTGCCAGCGCAAGACGAGCGCAGAGCGTGCGCTCTGGCGGCGTGACCGCTAAGTCCCCAAGCCCTGCCCTCACCCCCTCCGCGACTCGGTCGATTCCTACAGCTGGTGCTTCCTCACGTCAACGCCAGGCAATCGCAGTCATTGATGCCGTCCTAGCCAGCGCTGGAACGGACAGACAAGCTCCAATGAAACGCGTGCGCTTCGGCGACGTGACTGTCAAGGAAGTAGACCGCTGGATAGTTCGGCGCGAGCACGTCTACCCAGCTCCTAGCCGTTCCCTTATGGGCACGCTACACGGCTGGAAGACGACGCCGCTGCCCGAGCCAGACGAGAATGGTGAGGAGTTGAAGTACCACGAGTACTGGTGTCATGACACCAGTACCAAGCTCTACTGGGACCACCAAGACGGACCATGCGACCGTGATGCATGCGCGTGGAACTCCTTGGGAGCAATCCTGAGGAAGAATCCCACGTGGACCAAGGCCATGGTCTTCAGGTTCTGGCATATGAGGAGAGAGCGCATCAGGAAGAGGGGTGGCTTCGCTCTGTGAGGCCTACACCCGTCCTCCTGTTGTGTCGATGATCTCTGATCCAGATGTCCCAACTTCCCCCTTCCCCCCATTAGCTTCAACTCTGGTGATCCTCTCGTCTTCCCCTTTGCCCTGGTTTCGTTTTCCTGTTTCCTTTTGTTGACCGCTGCCCAGAGACTCGTGTTTGGCTTCTCCTGTATCTTCTTTCATTTGCTGTACTTTTTTTCCCGTTTCTTCTTCGTCTGCCTTTGCTGCTGTATCAGTGTCTTCGCCTGCTGTTTTTGCCCTTGTCGTTCCCGGTGCTTCCACGTTTATCTCGTTTTCGTGCCCCTTCCCTGCATCAGTGTCTTCGTCTTCTGCTTGCTGCTCCAGTGTCTGTTCTGTCCATCTTCTTCACTTCTTCATTCTGGCTTCCTTTTTGTGTGCTTTCCTTGATCTGCTGGACCTTTTCTGTTCTTTGTTTTTCGTGCCCTTTCCCTCTATCAGTGCTTCTGTCTGCTCCTTTCCCCTTCCATTTCCATTTGGCCTGGCTCTGACTTTTGGCGTAGTAGACGTCATCCAGGTACTGCTAACTGGTTTATAGATGACGGCGTTCATCCTCGAGGATACGCGGCGAAGGTTCCCCTTGCCCCGATCGGTATTCTGTCTTGTTGAATTGGAGGTGAGTATCCCCATTTCATTGGTGCATGCTGATGTATGGCTTAGGTCGAGACGTGGGTTCGTCGAGCCCATGTAGCAGGAGAGTGGGCAGATATCTCGTTGATATTTATTATCACTTGGCATTTATTATCTTTTCGCATCATTTATCGTACTCGCATATCATGTTGCCATTTCATCATGTCTATCGCAGTGCGAGGGGCATGGAGAAGTGGGCATTCGTGTACTCTGTACGTTTCTTTTGTTTGCTGTGGATGTTGCCTTCCCTTATCCTCCTTTTGATTTGATGTTTTGAGGGTGCTTGAATTGAGTTTCGAGTCTGTACGTTGATATTCCTGTACTTGCTTTCGTCTGATCCGTGCCCATGTCGTGTTCCCTCTTCGTCTCGGTCAAGTTCTCCTTGCCTTCACTCTTCTGTCAATTTTCCTTTTCTCTTTCTACATCTCCTGGCTAGTTCGGTTGCAACATTGTATGCCTTCCTGCTGCTGCTTCAAGTCCTTGATTCATCATCGTTCTTCCAGATTTATTGTGTTTGCTTCTTGTTTACCCATGTTCTTTCGTCGCTGTTAATTCATGATTGGGCATCTTCCGCTTCCCCCAGAGTGCTTTTGCAGCAAGACCTAGTCATACGGGTTGTGTACGACACCTAAGCGAGACTTGCACCTTTACGCGGTGCTTAGGATGAGTAGCCGAAAGGTGAAACCAAGCAAGTCACTTCTGCCAGCAGAGAATGAAAAGCGGTTGAAATTTCCCCTTTGGGTGTTATGGCTTGCCGTAGTAGTCACTCCGGTGAGGAGACAGCAAGTCCTGTCCTTCATGCCCTGCGGTCCTATTGATAGGGACAAAGTCAACAAAACAAATATTTGTGTCGCTGTACTAGGTATCAGCAAGTCCAGCTACTACGAGTCAAGTATCTTACACGGCTGATTACTCCTGCAAAAAAAACCCCACCACAACGTCTTACCAGGGGTCAGTCACTGGTGGCATTTGTCAGATGTTACATCTGCTAGAATTCGATTACCTATCTACGTGGGATTCTAAATACACCAAGAGGATGAGATTTCCTGTAGATGTCCGGTGATGGTTGTAGACCAATCGATGCAGCCAGCTTACCAAGAGTGGCGTATGGTCAGAAGTCAGGTACCAAGACGATATAATGTTACTTAGAATTCCATACAAGATATCAAACGTCTCGGTCACATTAACCTGCGTGCTCGACAATCTCGCTGACGAGAACACCGTCCTTGATGTAACTCTTGATCTGTTCGGGAATGGGGCATTCCTTGGTATCTTCGTCGGTCCCTTCCTTCGGCGGCAGCCTGATGTTGACAGCAGTGCATTTACTGGAGAAGAACTCCGTCTGCAAGCTCTGAGGACCTAGGTAGATCGTCGCGCCATCCACCTGATCGAGGAGAACGGTGGGGACCGATCCGTCGATCTGAAGCGCGAACTTGGGGGACTTGACAACGTCGAGACTGCTCACCAGAGAGTCCACGATGATGGAGAGGCCGGTGCAGTTGTCGATGGCGATGGCGTTGGCTTTGTTGGAGACTTTCACAATGGTCTTGTTGCACCGGGTGATGAGAATGGATTGGTTCTGTTGGGCGGAGATCTCAATGACTTCGGGCGCGCTCTCAAAGTTCTCGACAATCCACTTGTTGCCTTCGAGCTCCTTGCGCGGGGGTTTGCGCGCGCGCATACTCTCTGGCTTGGGCTTCTTGCTCGGTGCAGGTGACTTGGGGCGCGCGGCACCGGGACGGTCTGGAACGATGGAGCTGGCGCGCAGACTGGGATTCTTGTGTGTCATCTCGGATTTGTCGACCTTGCGCAAGCCGGACGTGATGGCATCGCCTTGGTTCAATTGCGCAAAGACAGCAGACATATCTGGCGCTGGTGCAGCGGGTGCAGGCGCGATGCCGGGAGGTGGTGGAGGCGGCGGCGGAGGAGTTCCGCCAAGGAGACTGAGGCTGGGAACCGGAGGTGGTGGAGGTGGTGGTGGAGGCACGCCTTTGCTGGCAGAGCCAGCGCCAGATTTGATCTGTCGAAGAGCCTCCAATGCATCGATACCGCTTTGGTCATTCCATGTCAAGCCCATGGGATAGTGCTTCTTGAGATATGCTGAGAGTGCCTTGAAAATGTGGTAGTAGGCTTGGATATACTGGATATGGGTACGATCCCTGGGACGACGTCAGCGCGCAACTCGACCAATTTCTCCGAAAAACGCTCACTACTCACTTTTCCTTGTACTCTTTCAAAACCTTGTTCCCATAGTACTCGATACCGCCGATCATTTCACTGACAAAATCAGCAGGCCTGGTCTCGAAGAACCAACCCAGAGCCACGATGCCTTCTGCCACAGCGCTGAGGTGATTGAAAAGCGGAGACGGTCTGTTCGACTCGCGAATGTTGTTGATACTATCGGAAGCCTTATGAAGCTCAGTCATGAGCTCTGGGGGTTGCGGTTCGGGTTTCCTGGCCTTTGTGGAAACGTAGAGGTAGGTCCGCTCGGCCTCGAAAGCTTGTAAGACAGCTTTGGACTATTGAGGGAGCCATTGTTAGCCGCGTGAACAAGGGTATGGCTAAACGTCATGCCTCAAACTCAAGCTCATCATACCTGCTCCTCGACAAGTCCACCAATCTTGTGACCAAGATCCACGAAGTTCTGTACATCTTTCTTGATCAATGCATCGAAGTCTTCAATTTGCGGCGGAAGGGATTCAGCGGCAGGCGGTGCCGGCGGAGAAGGAGTTGCCTTGGGAGGCTCAGGGGTGGCGGGCTCTGGAGCAGCTGTGACGCCCAGGTGACTGGGCGAATTGGCACCGTCGAGCGACATGGCCATATCCTCCAACCGTGAGGTTGCGGCTTCGAGCCTGTTTGGCAAGTATCCATTGTCAGAACAATCGCAATGGCGTAAATGGTACGGCAAGAAGCGATGAAGAAGATGATATCATTTTAATCTGAGTGAAGCAGTATAGCAGAACATACCGCTTAATAAGGGTAGTTAAATTATGCATGTGGTTGGTGCTCGCCATCTTGAATGGGCTGGGCACTCCCAGGGACAACACGTTCTGGAAATAAGCCTCTTGGGAGGAAGAGACACGAAATATTGGATGAGGGTTGTAATAGACCCCGGGGTCCAGCAGACTCGAGCAATGAGAATCACTTTCCCCTTGCGTTTTAGCAAAGCTCCTTGCACCAAGAGTGAGAGAAGGAGGTCGATGTCAATGATCTGATGATGAAGCTCCTGGACGGGTTCCTGCGCCCGAAGCTCATGGGGAAAGGTGGGCCTTACCGTACCGTACATCAGGGGCCAGCGCATTGTCAGAGCTAACAATGACGTTTCTGGTATTCATCCGTACGGGTGTACACGGAATTGATTACCCTGAGCTGACTGTCAGATCTCTCTAACAATATATAATAACTTAGACTCGCGCTCTGACTGAACGGTTAACTATTTGCTTCGAGTCCTTATTTTCAAACTCTTCTGCGCAGGGATCATGGCACAAGGACATGATTCATCGGAGCCGTCCGATTGCAGTGACGTCGAGTTCTGCACTCTCGGCATGTTCATTCTTGGTATGATATACGCCCGTCTCAGATGGACAGCCTTGTCTTTCTTTCGCGTACTCACCCAATGGATGCATTTACACAGATGACATTGAATTCGGTGGCTCTAGACCTAGTGTAAAGAACATCCTCGGCGGGGCAGCATCGTTCGCGGTCATTGGAGCTCGCCTAGTGGCCGGAGAAGCACATGCTCGGTCTCTGAGCTGGATCGTTGATGCTGGATCTGACTTTCCTCCGGGGGTTCTGGACGTAATCAGATCATGGAATACTAGCTGCGTCGTTCGAGAGGACAAGAGTAGACTAACTACAAGGGCATGGAACGGTTATGGCGCAAATGAGAAGCGGGGTTAGTACTCCTCATGTCAAGATAAAATGGCAGGAGAGTTAACACAATCCAGATTTCAAATACCTGACCCCGAAGTTACGATTGGAGCCGTGGATGCTTTCGGATGCCCGGGTATTCTCTAAATCGTTCCATATGGTGTGCTCTTCCTCTCGTTGCATATCCATGGTGCAGGATATTCTGCGAAGACGAGAGCAGCTGCTGCGAGAGGGCAAGGCCCCTGCATCAGCTACCTCGGAGCGGCCAATCTTTGTTTGGGAGCCCGTCCCAGACCTCTGCACACCGGAAGAGCAGGAGAAATTCTTCGCAGCGAGCCAGGTCGTCGACGTGGTGAGCCCTAATGAATTGGAGCTGGGTATGATGTTCGGCCGTTCTGGCTGGAAGGAAGACAACGAGGAAGATCGAAAATTGGTCCAGAGAATTCTCGACTCCGGGATCGGGCCAAATAGGGACGGCTTCCTGGTAATCCGTGCAGGTAAAGACGGTAGCTACTCATACTCGAAGTCCCACAGCATCTGGCTGCCTGCCTATCACCAACGGGACTCTTCTAGTCCCTCAAAGGTGGTTGATCCCACAGGCGCTGGGAATTCATTCTTGGGCGCATTGGCTCAGGGTTTGTTGAGTGAAGGTAGAGATATTGCCAAGGTTATCGAATCTATCCTCGCACGATCTGAAAACTGGAGAAAAGCCATGGGATCTTGGGGCAAGGATAAGCGTATGCCGATGGCATTGATCTGCGCCACAGTTGCAGCAGGCGTCGTTGTGGAACAAATAGGCGTCCCTCGCATCTCGAGGTCCAAGGAGGGAAAAGAGCTTTGGAACGAAACTGAATTTACGGAACGGGTCCGTCTGTACACACAGCGATTGTATAGATCAGTTGAAGAGTCTCCCCAGAGACATTTGTTGATCAATTGATCCATTGATTGAGGAACGCCCTTCTATTGCCGTACAGCCCACCCGGATAGAAAACAAAAACTGCCATACTGAAATCCATCCATGAGATTTCTTTCCACCCAATACCCTATGACTCGTTCTTTCCAGCTTGTGCTCTCTCGTGCTCGATAATCTGCTTGCTCCAGCTGTAGTAGATGAGAAGATTGGGAATCAGCAAATCAAGCCGGAAGAGAGGTGGGAACAAGTGGTAGACTGACTATCGGCTGGGGAAGAATCTGCCGGGCTCTGGCATTCTATCGCGGTGTTCACGCTCAGCGCTGATGCTCCAGGTGACGGCTGCGACGCCGATGATCACAGCGCCCATGATCGCAGTGTTGGCTTTCCAGTTTGCTGGCTGTGCGTACCAGCCTCCAGCAGGAGACCAGACTTCCTTGGGGTAACTGTACAGGACTCATGGTTAGTTCTCCATCCAATCGAAGCGAACCAGTCGGTAAACTAAAATGCAGAACGTACTAGATCTTGCCGCCTCCACCCATCTTGGAAAATTGGAGATAGAATGAATGAATGTCGGACGGGGACGAGTAGACACTACTGTTGACCTCTGTCAAGATGTCGTTCGAGTCCGTCGGGATGAATCAGCACAGGGCCGGGCCGCTAAGTGCCAAAAGAGGATTAGCGCCCTTCAGAACACTGATTCTCACACGACTGGCGGAACCCGTGACTCCCGTTGATGCTCGACATTTTTCTTTCTCAAAAGTGCATGATACTTGTTCGGCTCGCCTCAGGTCAACACTCCACGCCAACACAGTTATATTCATTCTTTCCATTTAATACTCTTCGTTAGCAGATCTACAGATTCATTCCGACGTATCATTGCCCCGATGAAAAGGCTGCAGCTCCAGCGATGGAGCAGTTCGGTCCTTTCGCCGCGGGCCCGACCTGGTAACCGCCTGCAGCAACATCTCTACGCTGGTTTACGACATCATTCGTCGGGTCCTCCTGTTCTTGAGGCTGAGCATGATCAATTGATTAATGAACAATCTTCCGTTGCTTCAATTCGTCCCTCTCAATCGCGAAAGTCAAGAGTCCAACTTCCTTCTCCTCCGGTCGAGGCCGCACGCGAGTCCGCAAAACTTGCCGCGCTCCACGCTCGACTCTACCTTCCTTCACGATTACCATTAGAGACGTTAGCACGCACCCTTGTGGATGCATCCGCAGATCCGAATGCCAACTTCAACAACGAATCGCTGGCTACGCTTGGCAATGACCTCCTGACCTACTATACTTCCGAACACCTTCTTTGCACTTATCCTCGACTTCCCTTGACTGTCATATTCGCTGCCATGTATGCGTACGTGGGACCAAAGACCCTTGCGTCCATGGCAAAGGAATGGGGTGTGGAACTCGCTGCCGTGCCTGGAGGAGAGGTAGACCCCGGTCTGCTACAGTTCAAGAGAGTTCCCCCTGGAACCGACCTAGATGCAGAACCACTTACCGGCACGACAAGACCCAACGAACATAGGAAATCGTGGAGAAAATCGATCACTTCGAAGATCGTATATGACGATGAATTTGGTGATCCGGCTAAGGCACCTTTGGGCCCATCAGCAGCAGCGCAGGGCTCCCCTGACCCGCAGAGCGTCAAGGGTGTTACTGCCGAGCAGGCCAGCGCAACGTTCGTCCGGGCCGTGATGGGCTCTATCTACCTGCATGCCGGACGCCCGGCTGCCAAGCGCTTCTTCGAGCAGCATTTCCTTTCCAGGCACCTGAACATCTCAGAATTATTCAACTTCTCTCAGCCGGCTCGTGACCTGAGTCGTTTGTGCGCCAGAGAAGGTTTCGAACCTCCTGTTGCCAAGATCATCAGTGAGACCGGTCGGAAGAGTAGACACCCTGTCTTTGTGGTTGGCATTTACTCCGGTCAGGATAAGTTGGGCGAGGGCGCTGGCGCCAGTCTGCTTGAGGCCAGGTCAAGGGCTGCAGTAGCGGCGCTCAAGGGTTGGTACTTGTACAGCCCCTTGAACGTGCGCGTGCCCAGTTCGATGGAAGAAGAGGGCGCTGCGCCCTGGAAGCCCGTCCATGTGGACTTGGGCGAGGTGATTGTGTAAGATGGACGATGACTGGGGTGGTGCGAAGGTAAAAACACGGCGCTCTATCATTTCTGTTTATCAACTGTTGTTTCTTTGGGGACCGGGCCGGTAGCAAAGGAACCATTATTTACATCTGCGATCTTGAATCCTGTACAATATGGGAAATCTGTTTCTTTATTATTCGTTTTCTTATCTTCTGCCCTCTGTGTTTTTTCCCATCATTCATCCTGGCTTCGCTCCCCTCTTCTGAGTAGAATTTGGCACGGATAGCACGGAGAGATGCATGTTTAGGTACTAGTATATAGATATACCGGGTATGCGGACCGCGGTATGTCATCATAATTCAAAAAGCATCGAACTTGAAGCGTTGTTCTTCTGCGTTGCTGGTGATCCATCCGCGCAATGTCTCTTCGTTACACATATTGGATACCTAGGTAGTCTCTCGACAGTCACTTTGCTGAAGCGCTGCGACGGTCATTTGAATCTTCGAATAACTCCACACTACTAAGTGAAGAATGATAAGTCCATAGATGTCAGGTATTCGTTTATTAAATATCATCACCAAGTATTGATAACAGGCCAGCTGCCCAGTTAGACGGTCTCTCTCCTGGTTACTCATCAGAGAGTGCCCTAAGTGTTCGAATCAGTCCTCATAAAAATCGTACCCCGAATCGAACAACAGCATCCATGAGGAATCATGCGTTCACAATCTCCTCTTCCCAACTGGCACTGATTCTGTCGCTATTCTGGTCCCCGAGGCCGTCAAGATACTTGCCGTACTCTTCCCACAATTCGTCAACCCCGACACCAAATAATCCTTTCCAGAAGCTTTCTTTCCCTCCATTACCTTCTTTGTCATTCTCTCTCGCAGTGTTGCTGTCATCGCTCTGCTCTTTTTCTCCTTCGCCGATATACCCCATCCTCAGCAGACGATCATTCAGCATGCCAACAGCACCCTTCCCCACCCGGACATCCTCAATCCAGGCCAGAAAGAACGCAGTATGTTGATACCCTTGGTCCCATTTTGAAGCTCGATCTTTCGCAGACGCAGGCCGCTTCCAATGCGGCGGTTCCAGTCCAGCCTTGAGGCGGACAAAGTCAGCGATTCCCTCGATCAGACCACCCGGTGGCCGGGGGATATCCTCATTATCTGGCGGTGCGGTGTGCTGGTAGCAATGCACTAGTTCATGGGTAAGAACGCCCCTTAACTCACTGACGGGATCCGCGTAGCCCGCACATGTGCGTATGTACGAGAGCGAGAAGTGTATCTCTTTGTGATCGTCATCGAGCTCCGTGCCGGTGGTATATGCGACACCGTCGAAGTCTCGGAGGATGACAGTTACGTAGCGAGTAGGTGGGATGGATGGGACGAAGGAAGGTCTTCTTGTGGTTGTTGCTGCTGATGACGGAGTATGTGACGGGGGTGTATAGAGATGTTTTACGATCGCTTGCAGAGCAGTCACTAGTGTTGAAGCGACATCGGGAATGAGGCTGACGAAGGAAGTAGATGAAGGATGACGGAGGTCGTGGATCTGAAGACGGAGCTTTGGCTTCGGGGTTCCTGGGGATCTGGCTAGAGATTCATCATGTTGATTCTCGGAGGAGCGTGGCTCGGTTTGAGGTTCCAGCTTGGGGATTGGGGACGGGGTCTCTTTGGGAATTGTTGTCATAGTTTCGGTGCATGAAGTGATCGAGATCAAGAAGCAAATGTAGCTACGTAGATAACAGATGAACTTGTGGGGTTGAAGAGGCCGCTGGATCAGCAGCAGCGATCATGGCCCAGAACAACATTGAAAATAGACATTAGACCTGCATCTTCTTTTGCGCTATCCAGACGTTATACTACCTGTCAACATTGCCAGAATCTGAGGCTTTCATTGATTGTCATTCGGGTTCTGAAAATTGCAATTGTTTTGTATCTGCGACAACTCCTGCTTTTGTCCACCACAATTCTGGACAATTACCAGAGAGGCTGCAGAGATATATTCTTACTATGCGATTTCAACTACAGCAGTCTCTCACACATAAACAACAACAACAACAATACCACAGCAGCTTCTAACAGACAAGGCACTTCCATTTCCTGCAACTATCTCCTCTCCGCCTGCTCGAAATTCTCTACCCAAGCAACACTCTCGTTGGGCATCGCGGACCCCGCCCTGTTCCTGGTTCACTGCGAGTTCAAACCACGGTTCATTGCTCTTCGCAGTTTGCTGGCTGTAAACAAACAGCAAAAAGGTCACAAACCGCGTGTTGAGTACGGCCACTTCGGCCACTTCTCCTCGAAGACCACTCCATCCATCGACATATCGATTAATTCTCCGATCGATAATCTTTTCTTTCCTCTCTCTGTCTCTGTGTGGAGTCAAAGCGCTTATCGTCGCGCCTAATCGCTTATCGGCCCCGTTGCTGTGCTACTTTTTGACTGGGGGCTTCTGTGAGTCTGTGCTGCTGCCCGCTCCTTCGCTGCCTCCATCTCCGAACTCCATCGCCATCTTTGCTCCTCCCAGAAAAGAGATCCCACAGCTGTCCACCACCACTTGCCCTGCTCACTCCTGTTGCTGTTCCACAAGATCTTCTGTCTGCTCCGGTCGCGATAGAGATTGCGCCTGCTCCAGGTATGTGCTCTTTCCTTCGAACGGGCATCCGCTGCCTTGCGCTGTTGTTTATGCCTCTTGATGTACCTCTTCGTCGTCGTCCCCCTCGTCCTCCTCAACATATTTCTGTAGCTTCGCTGTACCACTTGCTTGCGCTGGCATTCGCGATTTTCTCCTCTACTCCTGTACTCTACCCTGCTCCTGTACTGCTCAATCCGTCGTACTCTCCATCATATTATCTCTATTGTCCCGTCTCTTTTTGCGCTGCTATTGCGGTAAAATTTCTCATCCAGTGACTGGAATACTGATCATTCGCAATGGAGCCAGACAGATCAGAACCCTTCGGCCATCCGGCAATTGTTGCCCTAATCGTCACTCTCATTGTCTCTCTAAACCCGGCAAGATTTCTCCTCTACGTTGCGACGTTCTCCACCCTCTATGTTCTCCAGCTCCTGATCCCACTTGAGCTCCGGCTATCAATCACGAAAATGGAGCCCAAAGCCGCAGAGCTCCTTGCAGTCCTGAAGAACCACAACCTCGCCATTGATACCAAGGTCGCTCACGTTACGAGCATCAAATCTGACATCAAACAGAAGAATGTCCCGGAAGGCGCAGTGCCATCCATCTTTGAGAGCCTTCGATTGGCGATAGCGTCTCAACATTCAGCATTACTTGGAGCCGGATTTTCCACCCTCGGCCATCTCCTCAAGAGACTCTTCATCCAGGAACAACATCATCTCGTCGCTCATCAGGCGCGAATTCTCTATCCTCTACTGCTTGAGCGCCTCGGCGATCACAAGGATCGCGTTCGACAGCAGGCAGCCCAGGCCTTCGCTGATCTGTGGCCAGCGGCCAGTGCAGAAGTTGAACACCATGTGCTGGGAGTTGCGTTGGTGGGGAAGAACCCACGGGCGAAGGAAATGAGCATGTTGTGGCTTTCCAACGTAAAGTTGCACCCGCCCTGGGCCTCCTTGAAATGGCTTTCTGACTTGTTCCTCCGGCAGATGACCAAGAACCACGGACTCCTCTTCCGTGCGTACGTCCCCAGCTTGGTTGCTTGCCTCGAAGACGCCGACAGCGGTGTTCGTGACACTGCGAAGAATACTGTCATTGAACTTTTTCAGTAAGTCTTTTGCCACATTTTCCTGTCTATCTCCCCGCCCATCATTGATAAGACCGACTCTTCTTGATCCTTCTCTCTTTCGAATCGCTTCTGATCGCTTTTAGGAACGCACCCGCACGAGCAAAATCCGACTTAAAGAAGCAGTTGGTTGCTTACAATGTGCGAAAATCAATTGCAAATGTGATCCTCTCCAATATCGGTCTCAGCACCGCTGATCAGGAAAGCGTGTCTTCTACACGTCCCGTCTCTCGCGCAGAGACCCTGCACCCACGTCCCGTTTCCCGTGCGGAAGCTCTCCACCAGCGTCCAGTTTCTGTTATGTCATCCCGTTCGCATCATCAGAGCGATGTAGCTCAAGAAGGTATGTCTACTCTCTCCCGTGCTGTCGTGGCCGAATGATGAAAGCTTACATTTGCCAAAAGATTCTGACACTCCCAAAGTTCGACCTGGCACATCGAAGAGTGAGCGCAGCCGACCAGTCGGTTTGTCTCACAGCGACAGTATGGACTCTCTTGCGCTGCCCGCTCCGGCTGAGCTCCGACAAGACGGCGAGAAAATCGAGCCTCTTATTATCACTTCGGCTCGCGAAATCGACGACCTGGTTCGCGACATGGTGCCTTACTTCGAAGGTAGGGAGTCCGAAGCAAACTGGACTTTCCGCGAAAAGTACGTCTTTACCCTTCGACGACTCACACGGGGTAATGCTCCGCATAACTTTCCTACTCAGTATCTTGGCGCCATCAAGACTCTTCTCGATGGCATATTCAAAGTTGTGAATTCTTTGCGAACCACTCTGTCAACCAGCGGATGCCTTTTGATCCAGGACATCGCCAGAACGTGCGGTCCTAAAATTGATTCGATGGTCGAAATCATTCTTCAAAATCTGATCAAACTGTGTAGCGGCATGAAGAAAATCAGCGCCCAAAACGGAAACGATACGCTCGATGCGGTCATCGACAACGTCACCTACACTCTTCGTATCTTGCAGCACGTCTCTGCAGCGTTTCAGGACAAAAATGTCCAACTGCGCCTCTACGCTACAGGATGGATGAAGACCTTGATCAACAAACAAGCTCATCATAAGACTTCTATCGAACATGGCGGTGGCCTCGATCTCCTCGAGAAGTCCATCAAGAAAGGACTCTCTGATGCGAACCCTGGCGTCCGGGAAGCAATGCGCAGTACATTCTGGACCTTTTTCAAGGTCTGGCCGGAAAAGGCCGATGAGTATGCTACCCCTTGTCCCTCTGGTGATATTGATTACCTGACTTGAGCAGAATTCTGTCCACTCTTGACAATAAGTCAAGATCTCTGCTGGAGAAAGATCCATCGAATCCGAACATCGAACAGTTCTCGTCGAAAGGATCATCTGCATCACGACCCGCTTTTGCGAAAAGCACATCTGCGATCGCAGGCCGTTCTGCTCTGAAGGAGGCCATCGCAGCTCGAAAGAAGGCTCACTTGCCTCCCGCAAACGCTTTGCCTCCACGTCCCGAATCTGCGCAGTCCACGTTTTCCGAAGTAAAGACCTCTGAAATCCCGCCAAAGCCGTCTGCAATCCGCACCGTTCCAACTGGTCTACATGTCTCGTCGTTGACATCAGCTCCCGTCCGACCAGCCATGAAACCGCGACGGCCTGAGCTGGCTCGTCCAGCCACCGCTGACCCCTACGCTTCTCGCAAAGCTACGACTAGTGAATCATCGAGAACCAAATCTACAAATGTCGTTGGCAGCTCTCCTAGAGTTTCCAAGTCCATACCATCTACAACAACCCCATCGTCGAAACCAGGCAGCGCCTCACGCCCGCGACCAAAAGCCGACTCACTTCATGTAAGCACTACAAAGACTAAGCCGAAGAAGCTTGACATTTCGAGAGTCGCATCCCATGACTCCCATAATATTGCACAACATTCACGAAGTCTTTCGAACGAAAGCATGACGAATGTATCGTCCAAGGAAGCTCCGCAAAAGGATCTTGTCAGTGCTTCTGATGTGCCTCACTCGCCGGTTTCTGTACCTATGGAGAGTCCTTCTAGATCTCCTATGCAGCGGTGGGACCCTGCTTTAGAAGACAATCTTCTTAGCGTTGATGATCTTACTACTCCTATTGCACTCCAAGAACCGGAAAATCCTGCTACCAACGAACATGCCGTCGTTGTTGCGGCACGAGACTCCGACATGAATCTCCATGATGATATTGCTCAGTCGATCACCGAATCTGAGCTTGATACCAAGCCTGATGCTCTGAAAATCTATGAAGATCCTGTTGTTCCATCTCCAACAGAATCCGAAAGCCGCCAAGGGACTGTTGCTCCACGGGAGCCTTCTATCCCTGCTGAGAGATCGACCGAAGACGACGAACATAAGCCTGAGGTTCAAGTCGCTGTTCCGACCGCCGAAGACGCTCCACCATCTGGCTCTGACGAAATAACCCAGCATTCTGTCTCCCATCCTGATCGTAACTCTGACGCCACGGCTGCGACCATCGGTAGACATGATGCATTGCCGTCTGCGGTAGAGCGCCCAGGAAGTCCTTCGAACTCCGTCATCCATCATCCAGTTGTGATGTCAGAGCATGCTTCTGTTGTCGAACCTCTTTCGAGATTCCATGAACCCTCCTTTCCGTTGGCTTCAAACGTATCTGTACATGCGAACAACAACGAGAATACGACTCCTCACACCAGCAAACTCGCAAGCATCTCTACTGTCAATCGATCCGCCTTCAAGTCCAACGCGTTGGAAGAACTACCCACGAATGAACCCGCGCAGAGAAGTAACAAACTGCCTCGAACTGTTGAGAGCAAACAACAACATTCGGATAACTCGCCCTCCGCCACTGAAACGTCTCATCGCCGGTGGAAGAAGGTCGAGAATTCACAAAGACGACGAAGCATTAGTCCGCGTTCCAAGGACCCTATCAAGGCACGGGAAATGCTCGACAAGGGTATTCAACGGATACGCACGAGAACCATGGACATTCTAGGGTACAGAAGATTACAAGGGCTTATTGAATACCACGACGCAATCTTTACCGACGAGGCAACGTATGACGAGATGTTGGTGGCTCTGCTTGACGAGCTGGAAAGCCCGCCCGATGAGAAAAGGCAACCCCTCGGTCGCCCCTTGGATTTGAAGACACAAGTTCTGCTTACGATCCGATTCATGTTCACTTACAACAAAAACTACTTCTCTGCATATTATCCCAAGGCGATCACGGCAATTGTCAATGCTCGAAAGCGATATGAGGCCAGCTGTCACGTCGTCAGCGGCCTGGACGAAACCGCCGAGGACATCGTCGCAGTCTGCGCGCCAACTGGAGTCATCGATGCCGTCTTGGATTTGATCGAAACCGAGGAAACGACCGTCGAAGGATACCGAGCGATCGCTATGGGTATTTCAGTCCTGAGCAAGCTCTTTCGCCGCCTCAATGCGGAAAACACTCGCCTTCCTCAGCGGGTGATTGAGCGTGTCGGCAATTTTGCCGGCAAAGGCCTCGTCGCCAACCAGCCGGACATCCGGCGCCAGGCCACGGGCCTGTGTGTGCAATTGCACACAATGTTGAAGGGCGAAGAGCCCTTGTTTTGGTCGGTGGTTGGGTCCCCCCGGGACAGCCACCGGAACCTGTTGACCTACTACATCAACAAAAAGTAGTAGGTCACTGGTCTCGGCTGGCGCTCGGGGAGAAAAGGGGGAAGGCGTTTTGGTTTATCTTTATTGTTTGTAACGCCTATTTTTTTTATTGCTATGTAAATAACTATTATTATTGACGAACGCCCCTATTTTTAATCATTATCATTTGTCATCATTCCCGCCGGTTTGCTCTCGACAGTTAGCAGTCATTGGTGACCTCCCAAGGCTCCAATGAGGCGTGGACGGCGGATCTGATTAGATTGGATGTTGATCTGATTAGATCTACTCCGTATACAGCCAGTCTCCGACGAACTTCCGAGGTCGCGTCCACAATGATCCACAGCCAAGTGCAGGTGATCACCGTGATCCATTGTACCTAGGTAGGTCAGAGAGTAGTTCGGTGGTGTGATGGCTAATTGCCCACAGAAAAGGCGAGATTTCCCATTCTATATTTCTCACTTGCTTTCTGCCAGGGTCGATCTCTTCCGACTTGCATATCTCGTAATGGTCTGGCTGATCCGATCGAATGTTATCAATCAATCTGATTAGATAACATTTTCGTTTCACCTTCCTGCCGCGTAAACTGCTAATTTCCACAGCCGTCGACATGTGAATCTCTTGAACATCCAAGTATCCCGCAGATTGGTCGTCACATACACCAATTTCGTAATTCAAAGAGGAAATCGAACCAGTACTCCTGAAAAGGTCTTCTTGTCAGCGCTGTGTCCGTCTTAGACATATGGTGGAGGTCATCGTGGAGTTCCATTGTCGACACAGGTTGCAGTGGGTAAAGTGGCAGAGATTTTCTGACCCGACTAGAAGTCCGTCAGATAAAACCCGCGCTACCATGCCAAGTCACTTTCTTTAGCTAATACTAACACGAACTTGACCATGATGAGACCGCGAGCTCCAGTCTGCTCCACTGGTCTCCTGACTGTGCATTTGCTTCGGAGATTTTCACCAAGAGCTCGTTGTTTCTTACTACCCATCCTATCCTATCCTGAGTCATCATGGCCACTCCCAGGGTAGCGAGAATCTCCGGCAAGGTCCGTGACCGGAGCTATTCTTCTGCCGTGGGTATCTTTTTCAGAGTAATTACGTGAGTTACCCGTGGACCCATGTCCATCATGGGCATTCCGTCAAAACGAGCGCATCCTCAAAAAAAAAATACTGAACGTAGTGATTGTTGCGCTTTTTCCCGAGTGTGCCCACCAGGACACGTCACTTGAGGGATTGCTGAGATATAGACTTCTCTTTCTCTGGTCCTTGGGGCTGTATTCCCTTGATACCTCGATCTTAATCCAGTCCTGTTGGCCATTTGCTTGTCCAACAGCTAGGACATCTCCAGATTGCTCGAGCACAGATTGATAAGGTTGAGCGGGAAGTCTCTCAATTGTCTCTGTTCTCCAATTCCCTCGCCTTTATTATACAACTCCACGTTGTCACGGCGTGGACTTGACTCCAAGCACTTGCCTCTTGCCGAATTGATCACAATGTCGGGGGAAATGTCAAGGAATGATGAGCGAAAGGGAGCCAATACGACGCCTGAGGGCAAGATATCTACATTCGTACGTTCTGTCACTACATACTCGTTGATCTATCTAGAGTATGCCCGATGCAATGGAGCGAAGTGACTGATTTCGAAAAGACACGACACATTAGGAAATACGGCCCTACTAGAGAAGATACCTACAAGTTCTTCGCGTATTTCCGGTTATTGTTCTCCTTAGACTACACCAAGACCGATGTATTCCTCATAATAGCAGGTGTGATTTTTGCAATTGCGGCCGGAATTCCCTTTCCTTTACTCGGAATCGTCTTTGGCGAGCTGATTAACGACCTCAATTCTGTTACCTGTGATGCGTCAGAAAGCAACAACCTAGCTTTGTCATCGAGCGTGCGCACGAAGGTGCTCTACGTCGTATACATTACCATTGCGAATTTTGGCTGTCTCTACATTCACACGGGGTGTTGGAGCTTGGTGAGTGAGCGCCTGGCACGTCGTTACCGGAAGCGGTATTTCGAGAGCATCATCAGACAAGAGACGTCCTTCATCGAGTCTTTTCCGTCAGGAGAGGTGATTTCGGGTTTAGTCAGCGATATTGAAGTAGTGCAGTCTGGCACCTCGGAGAAAGTTGGCCTCGTGATCGGATCCGTTTCGTACTTCGTCGCCTCTTATGTGGTGGCATTTATCAAAGTTCCGGCTATTGCTGCTATGCTGGTATCGGTCGTTCCTTGCTATTTCCTCATGTCGTTCGGCGGGGGTCACTATATCAAGAAGTATGCCAGCCGCATCAGCGAGCATGTTAATGCTGCGACGTCGATCGCGTCGTCCAGTCTATCGCATCTGATGCTTGTCCACGCTTTCAACGCCAATGAGCGTTTGGAGAAGTTATTTTCCCAGCATCTGTCTCAGTCGCGGATGAACTCGCTCAAGAAAGCCGCTGTTCATGCGATTCAGCTGGGTCTCCTGTACTTCATTGCCTACTCGTCTAATGCGCTTGCATTCTGGGAGGGCGCTCGCCTGATTGCGAGTTCGGTGGAAAATGCAAACTCGGGAGTCTCTGTGGGTGCGGTATACACGGTCATCTTCATGCTTATCGACGGTGCGTCCCAGAGCTGTGCTCTTCGCAATGTGTCCAGAACGAACTTTGAGTTGACAGATATCCAGCGTCGTTTATCCTCAGTCAGGTGGCTCCCTTCGTTCACATTTTTGCTGCAGCAGCAGGCGCTTCAGAGAGACTCCTGGCTGTCATCAATCGGCCATCTGCAATTGATGGAACATCCGAGGAGGGTGCTAGGACAGCATCTTTCGGAGCCGACGACATTGTGTTTCAAGACGTTCATTTTGCGTACCCATCACGACCTGACGTACCGGTTCTTCAGGGTGTGAATTTCACCATTCCGCCCAACAAGCATACTGCCATTGTTGGGCCGTCTGGTGGTGGAAAATCCACGATTGTCGCCCTTCTGGAGCGGTTCTATGACCCCAAGTCAGGCGATGTTTTCATCGGACACCAGAACTTCAAGGACCTGAATGTTCGTTATCTACGTGGGAATATCGGGTTTGTGCAACAAGAGCCATCTCTGCTCAATCGATCCATTCTGGAGAATATCGCTTATGGCCTTGTTGGCTCCGCATCTGAAAAGCATCAGCATCTGGCGCCATTCATCCTCGACTCGACACTTCCTGATCTTGTTGAAGAGATCCGGGCAGGTATCGAGGAGGAGGTTGCTCTTTCTCAACGCGACGGCGTTGTTTCCGAGATATTCGGTCTCGTGCGGCAGGCGGCTGCTACGTCAAATGCGCTCGACTTCATCGAAGCCCTGCCTCATGGCTTTGCAACCGCCGTGGGTACAGCAGGAAACCAGCTCAGCGGCGGTCAGAAGCAGCGTATTGCTCTTGCTCGCGCTTTGGTTCGTGAGCCCCGTTTACTGATCTTGGACGAGGCCACCGCTGCGCTGGATTCGACCAGCGAACAATTGATCCAGGCCGCTCTCAAGAAGGTCTCTCGAGATGTCAGAACAGTTTCCATCGCGCACCGCTTGGCGACGGCGAAGGATGCCGACAAGATTGTGGTTATCCAGAGTGGTCAAGTGATTGAACAGGGCTCGCACTCCGATCTGGTCAGTCAGGGCGGGGCTTATGCTGAAATGGTGCGATTACAGAAGATCGAGAGGCTTGATGCAGGGGCTCAGGCGAAAGGCGACTCGATCAGAGGAGAGGAACCTGTTACTGAACATGAGCTCACGGCCAAAGAAGCTCTTATGGGTGTTCGCTGCTCAGATGTCTCGGAACAGTCTGTTTTGAGCAATGACTCTGAGAAGAAGAACGACTGCGATCGAGAGGGTGCAAAGCGCTCTGGATGGTTTACGGCAAACTATTCCTTTTCTCTGATCCGGCCTGACCTATCTTTCATCCTGGTAGGATTGGCAATGTCTGTCGTCATCGGTGGCAGCTATTCCGCCGAAGCCATCATATTTGGACATACAGTTGGAAGTTTGAGTCCCTGCAAAGGCGCCCCAAGCATTCGGCATAGTGGGAATCTCTACGGATTATTGTTTTTCGTTATGGCGTTGGTCGAATTGACGGCAAATGTTGTCAGCGGCTGTGCATTCGGCTGGGCTGCTGACAAGATTCTATACCGCATACGTGTACTCTCGCTTCGATCCCTTCTTAGCCAGACCATACCATGGCATAGCTCAGATGATCGAACGCCAGGAACATTGATCACATATATAACTGGCGATGCATCGGCCTTGAGCGGGATCACAGGCACGACAATCGGACTGTTGCTGGCAATATCAGTGAACGTTGTGGCCGGCCTGGTAATCTCCTTCGCCATTGCTTGGAAGATAGCAATAGTACTTCTGCCAACCATTCCCGTTCTTCTAGCTTCTGGCTTCATGAAGCTTCGTGTCCAGGCCAAGTTTGAAGAGAGGCATCAAAAGGCGTTTGCCAAGGCTACCGAGATTACCATCGAGAGTGTTGACAACATACGAGCGGTGGCAGCATTTTCCCTGGAGGAGCAGTCTTACCAAGTGTTCAGTCGTTCGTTACGGGCTCCTTATCGAGAGACGATGAAATCGATTGCTTGGGGAAATGTATGGCTGGCCCTGGCTTTCAGTATGAGCAATCTAGTATATGCTTTGGCGTATTGGTGGGGTTCAAGGCAGATTATGTCTGGTCTTTACTCCCAGACGCAGTTTTTCATCGTTCTTCCCGCGCTATTGTTCAGCACACAGTCATGTGGGCAGATGTTTGCTCTTGCACCGGATATTTCGAAAGCTCATGTTGCAGCGTCGAATATTGTTGGACTTTTAACGACTCGCTCGGCAGAGGAAGAGATGACCTCGGTTTCTTCACAAAACATTAGTACATCTACCCCGAGCGTGCTCTTGAACGAGAAAGCCAAAGATATCGAGGCGGATCCGACAACAAGCTGTGTAGCTCCAGTTCTATCCCGCAGTCAGAACGGGGTTGGCGCCCAGTTACGCAATGTCCATTTCACTTATCCCTCTCGACCTGAACGCCCGATTCTCAAGGGTCTCAGTATCGACATCAAGCCGGGTCAGTTCTGTGCATTGGTCGGCGCCAGCGGATCCGGGAAATCAACCACCTTCGCCATGCTGGAACGGTTCTACCGGCCGTCCTCAGGCTCGGTCATCATTGACGGCATCGACATCACCAAACAACTGGGGACCGCGTTCCGTGACGATATTGCTCTAGTTCCACAGGAAAACGTCCTCTTCGAAGGAACAGTCGCATTTAACATTGGACTGGGCGCACGGCCCGGTTACGAACCCACCCGGGCAGAGATTGAAGAGGCCTGCCGCATGGCCAACATCCACGATGTCATCACAGCCCTACCGAACGGATACGACACCACCTGCAGTCGCGACGGGAAGCAATTCTCTGGCGGCCAGCGGCAGCGACTGTCGATAGCGCGGGCATTGGTGCGTAAACCACGCATGCTGCTGCTGGACGAGTCTACGAGTGCGCTGGACGTGGAGTCTGAGAAACTCATCCAAGAGGCGCTGGCGACGCTGGCGGGACGTACAACTATTGTGGCGATTGCGCATCGGCTGAAGACGATTCATCGCGCGGATCGGATCTTCTTGATTGAGGATGGGCGATGTGTTGCGCAGGGCACCCATGCAGAGTTGATGGAGCGCAGTGAGATGTACAGGAGGAGTGTCACCCTTCAGTCACTTGAGACTTGAAAGCAAGCGCTATTTTCTCCGTCATTATCTCTAGGAATCATTTCCCTTCCTGTGTTCTTCGACCATTATTTACAAGGTATAGATGTGGAAATAACCAAAATCGATTTAGCGCGAAAACGAACGCAAAGAGATTTGCCTACCCACTCCATAGACTCCTAGGTTGTACATGTTGCTGAGCAAGATGGTGTCATGGTGATAAATCAGACCATCACGTGACAAGGCCAGTTGTTTCATGTCCCTCCAGCTCAGCCATGGGTTGGATTGTTCCAGCTGAAATTACCCCATCACGGTCCGACCCAAAAGCCTCCAATCAGACCGGCTCGTCTCCTGATCCGTGTCAGGGACCCGTCGATTCCTTACCTATCATCACGGCTGAAAGTGGACGATATCCAGCGAATCAAGGGAGGGAACCGTATCGTGAAGGGATGGTGTGCTTGGCTCTTGACTCTTGAGCCTTGTGGCCATAAGCTGATGTCAGGGATGTAGTGATCGGGATGCCAGAGTCAATATTAGAGTACTTCGAGAGTCTGGAGCCTCCTAATTATTATTAATAAATCATGGCGAAAAGATCTTTTCGAAGCGGGGATTCAGACCTTTGTCCATGTTTATGTTTCTCCCCTGAATCAGGCAGACCTTTCCGATAGACTGATACTCGCTCCTGGCACGAGAGGCTTGAGCTAAAAACAGCCCACCACAGCACTAATAATCTCCATCTCCCCGCAGCATTATTTCCCCCTTTTTCATCTGAAAGTCTGACAGCAGACGCCAGTTCTGTCTCCCGTCGTCCGGTTGGACATTCGATCCCGCAGTGACATTGATAGTCCTAAGTTCGCGCAGTTAAATATATCTCTCGGACAAACAAGCGAAGGGAAAGCGAGGATTCGGAAGTATTTATTAGGTATGCCGTATGCTTTGTCTGGATTGCCAGTCCCCTCTTCAACCCCCAAGTTGCTGAACGACGATGATTATCTCTCTCTACCAAGTTAACTGCTCAAGTACTTACCACCAGCAGCGGTGCCCACGTCCAGAGAACAGTACTAATACTGTATATGTGGTAGTGTTTCATCAAAATTGACTCCCATCCATATCCCTGTCTGCATTGCCCTCTACTGTCCAGATCCAATTTACCCCTGGCAGCATCGATGGCGATTGACCTGGGGAAATAATCGAGATTGATCGATATGAGGAGCGGATCGCAACTAGCTTCTGGAGATCGTGTGCTTTTGTAGGCCGTGTAACACTCACTGATAATCGTCATCTTGTCCTACATACTCTCCGATCGTACTTCGATAACTTCGCCATATAATAATGTCTGAGCTTCGGACTTCGTGGTGGTGGGCCCGCACGTTCATCATCTCGTTCATTTGAAACTGTAGCTTCAAAAGCCCGCTCCACACGATAATCTCAGGTACGTGCAGCAATCATTCACACACAGTCGAGATGTTGCGACTTGTTCTGCTGCGATGATCATCCACTTTTCATAATTTCAACCTATGACTTTCTGGCAGAACTGGTCTGCTCAGCCTGCTGTTCTGGTAGATTTCATCAAACCAAACATTGTTGGAATTAGCTGCGGCAAGCAACCTTGTTCCAGACTCCTTCCCAAGTGCCAGTTCATCCATCGTTGTTATTCTTCCGCATCTCATCTCCTTTCTCTGTCCTAAACCACCACTCTCTGATCTCTCTCCCCCCTCCCACCTTTTGCTCCTTCTCTACCCCAGCCCTCTTTCTCTTTCCCCTCCAATCTTTTTTTCCGGGGAGCTTTCAGCTAAGAAATCATTTCTCCTAATCCTAATTTCGAACTCTCTCTCCGCGGGTGGCTAGTGACCAGCGTTCCTGAGGGGTATATTTAGCCCTGCTATCCTCCCGCTTGTCCCTGTGCGCTGAGCCTATCTGAAACGTCCCCTACATACCTCTTGCGGTGCGTCTGGTTTCTGTCTTTTGAGTCTCATCATCTTTCCCACGGCCGCAGATCTCAGAGCTCTTTCTTTTGCGTAACCTGGATCCACCCGCGACCGGCTCGTGAAGATCCACGGTACCTGACCTCTGGTCTATGGAGGCTTCACATCTGTCTTTCATTCACTCACTCCAGGATCATCTTATACTGACAATTGTGCCTCGCACATGATCAACAGGCTTTACAAGCTGCCGGCTCTCGATCGCTCCATGCAACCTTGTCACCGTGTGCCTACTACTCCTTCGTCGCCATAGCATCCCTTGGAGCCTCAACTGTCCTCGCGCGGCCTGTCGCACACTGCAAAGCGGGCCCTGCCTCGAACACTGGTGAAAAGTCTCAGCGAGAGAACCACCCCAACCTCCTGTGCCTCTAGCATTCCCAAATACTCAAGGCTCTTGTTTCGAATGCTCTGCAGTGTCACACTCACATTGGCTTCCGCGAACTGGTTCTTTGGTAGTGTTGCTGCCGTTCTTGAAGCACCTCCTACTCCTTCATTATTTTGAGACTGAGACGATCCAACATCCGACGCGCAGAGACGGATTAGGGTCCTTCGCTGGGGCACTTCAACATGGAGTCACCGGCTGCTTATCCAGAGTCGCCTATGGAACAGGATGATATTCCCTTCCCCTGCAAGGGTTGTGGCGAGGTATGAGAATTGGGACTCTCTTTTTGGATGACAAGAAGTAGCTCTTTTTGTGTCTTCTTGTTGGCTAACTGTGTACGCACCGCTCTCGCAGATTCTCGAGGAAGGGAAAGCTTTTGAACTAGGTAAAATTCCTGTTTGCCGCTGTCACAGCGCTCGTTGGCAATTCTTTACTGACATTTTCAATGAAGCTGGAAACAGATGGCATATCGACTGTTTTCGTTGCAGCACATGCGGCACGCTTCTCGACTCAGACGCTCATCTTCTACTTCTGGGGGACGGCTCGTTAATTTGCAGCAATTGCACATACAGCTGTAGCTCCTGCGGCAATAAAATCGAGGACCTGGCCATCTTGACGGGCGATCAGGCATTCTGCGCCAATTGCTTTCGATGCCGGAACTGCAAGAGGAAAATCGAGAACCTGCGCTATGCACGCACGTCGCAAGGTATCTTTTGCATGGACTGTCACGAATCGCTCATGCAGCGTCGCAGAAAGAAACGCGCCGCTCCGACTAAGAAGAGCACGTCCGGGGGAATCAAGTTGGACAAATCCCTGCCGTCACTTCCGCCAGACGTTGACAACTCCGATACGCTCTCACGGGCGGGAGAGGAGACTCAAGGAGAGGCCTATTCGGAATCTCAGCCAGATATACCGCCGCGAAGACCGGTAGACTCGCAACCTGCAGTGGACAGAGGCAGAAGCGAAGGCTCCAGTCAGCCTGCTAATCAAGGTACGGAAGATCGTAGGCTGTTCTAAGGATCTGGATAAGAAACTGACTCAACCACGTTTCAGAGAATCTTCTTCTCCCCTCGAGCACTTACCGTAGCAACCGTCACTCGATGATACTTCCTGCTGAGACAGATACGGACGCCGGCGGCGAATTCCTCATACCTGTCGCGTTTGACCCATCTGAAGGGCAGCAGTCATCTCGCGCGAGACCTCAATCAAGCTCTGATCCCCGAAATCGGGACTACCTCAGCCAGTCGAAATCCTCGAGAGACGGACACGAAAATCCTCCAGAACACGCCTCACGAGCCGCCTCATCCGAGGGCCAATCGCCACATATTGCATATCAGGAGAAAGGACGTGAGCGCGCGGACATTGACGCTTCTCGCTGGCGCCAAGATGCTCCCAAAATCACCAAATCTAGCTCAGCCCGTAGTTCTAGGTCTGACCTACATTTGAGCATAAAAGAAACCACGCCTTTCTCTGCAACAAGTCCGGAGAGCACTAAGTCGTCGACTCTACCAGGTAAAGATGCCTCGACATTCGACACACACAAGTCAGTCGGTCAAGAGAGCAGCGCGCCGGTGGCGCCTCGTCCCTCTCATGAGCCACGCAAGCTTCATGACAATGGCTCGGCGGATTCAACACGCTCAATCTCGTCACCGAACAGCATGCAATATCCTCCTAAACGAGGCGACTCATTGAACCATCAGATTCCCCGGAAGGAGATTGGGTCGCCTACCCTTCCGCCTTCCTCCAGCCATGGCGACGAGCGGTCTGAGAGATCCGTCGCAACGGCTGGTGTGTCCCAATCGGGTCCGAGTAAGAGCACGTCAAAATTGGGAGATTCATCCAATATTCGAGGACCTGGCGATGTCTCTCTTCCCCCCAGCGCCCCCAGCAACTCTCAGGATCAATCGAGGAATCATACTCGTAATGACTCTGCGAGTACGCATCAGTCGGATTCTCAGCGCCTGCCGGATCATATGAACTCTCCTGCATTATTGCGCTATATCAACGGTGGAGACTTTTCCATGGACGAAGACATGGCGCGGATCATGGGTTCCGAGGAGCCACAGCCTAGTCAGACCAGCGAGTCCTTCCTAAGGCGAGTGTCGAACTCTGTGCGCCATGGCCGAAGCTTCAGTGACAAAGGTTCCCGCCTCTCCAAGGACGCCAAATGGCCAAAGTCACCTGTCAATGGCACATCCGCTGCGCAGGAGGTGGGTAGTCCAACGGTCGGTTCACCTGAGCAGCGCGAGGAAATCGCCTGGCTCAGAAGCGAATTGCGCAAAGAGCGCCAGCGAGTGCAGGAGAGGGATCAGAAGATCGCAAAAATGGAAGCTCTACTTAATGCGTCGGCGGAGGTCAAACAGGTCAACACGGAGCTGCACGAGAAGCGATCTACCATGGTTGTTCTTGACGCTCAGAAGGAGATCGTTCTTCGAGAGCTTACGGCTTTGACCGAGCATCTAGAGGCAGAGAAGCGTGGGGGCAACGGTCCACTGGACGTGGGAAAACTCACAAACAAGGTTGTGCGCGACTTTGTCGAGGCCATTCAACAACTAAAAGAATCGTACGCGCCGCAGATCGAGGAGCTGATCCAAAAGCGAAACCAAGCTGCGGAAGAACTTGCGAATCTGAATCGCATGAAAGATAAGAGCTTCCAGGAGTTCGAGCAGTTGTCGTCCAAGAACGCACAGCTAGCAGAGCTCAACAATCAGCTGGTGCACCAGATTCAACAATTGTACAAGGCAAGCTCTAGCGAAAGCAACCGCGGTGCCAACGGTCTGGGTATTTACTCCCACAGCAAGGAGAAGTCAATGACCTCGATTGACGTTCTGAAAGCAGCCAATGACTTGACGCCTTCCATGTCTACCGGAAATATGCAGGAAGAAGCCGAACCTGCCGCTGTTCTTCCAGGACCTCAAGTGGTCAGCATCCGCAAAGGACAGCCACGAAAGTTCAATTGGAAGAAAGGCGGTCAGAATGTCGCCAAGGGTGTCACCAAGGGTCTCAAAGGTGCCTTTATGTCCAGTGAACCCAAAGAAAGCTCATCCTACAACTCGACCAATACCCAAGAGGGCGGATCAGGCTTACCGCGTTCCCAGACTCTAGACCCGAGCCGTCAGGGTTTCGGGTTCTTTGGTAACCAAAAGAACAAGCAGGCATCATCCAAAACGGCTCAGAATGACGGGGCATCGACTGTGTCTGAACCTGCTGCCCCTGGTACGTCTTAAAAAATGCATTTGGAGTTATGGAGCATGTTGGCTAATCCTCTACTCTTTCCTTCTTTAGGCCTTTTTGGTACGGACCTCGAGCAGCGTATGGAGGTGGAGAAGAGCATCATCCCTTCAATTGTTACCCGTTGCATTCAAGAGGTTGAGTTACGAGGTGCGTACTTTGCTCTCCCACCAATCCTACATTACTGTGAATATAAATTGACTTGTGTGCTTTTGTCAGGCATGGATATGGAAGGAATCTACCGTAAATCAGGCGCCAGCTCTGCCATCCAGGCTATTCGCGAAGGCTTTGAGAAGTCTCACCTTGACTTTGACATCTCTGATCCCGACCTTGACATTCATGCGGTGACGTCCGCGCTGAAACAATACTTCCGGAAGTTGCCTACGCCGCTTATCACCTACGACGTCTATGACAAGATCATTGATACCAATGAAATTAGCTCACAGTCAGCTCGCATCGAGGTTCTGCAGAAGGCGCTTCAGGAACTTCCCGCTGTTCATCGAGACGTGCTTGAGTTCTTGATGTTCCATTTGAAGCGGGTCGTGGAGCGCGAAAAGGAGAACCTCATGACTAGCCAGAACATCGCTGTTGTGTTCGCGCCCACCATCATGAGACCGGAGAGTCTGGCTCGAGAGATGACGGACGTCCAGAAAAAGAATGATGTCTTGAAGTTCCTGGTAGAGAACTGTCAAGAGATCTTCATGGGCATGCAAGGCTAGGTCAAGAAGGAATTCCGTCTGTTCAGCTCTCTTAATGCAGCGTGTCATGTCTCACCATGCACATCTGTCTCAAGAATCAGAAGTTCATCGCTAGGGCATTGCTTCTTATTCATTGTCATGATATCAATCCTCTTCTGTCCTTCAGCCTCCACTGATATGTTGCAACTTGCAACCTTGTCTGCTTGTTATCGATTTGTACATCTTTCCCTCTACTTCTGTCGGTGATTATCAGCCCATCTTGCACAACAAACAAGCCACAGTTCATGAAAAAGCATCATATGCTTGATACCCCTCCCCTCATATTGCCTATGTCTTCATTTCAGGTCCACCCATCTCCGGCATTACTTCTGACACCACGCTTTTCTTCCACATTTTGATGGAGTAAACATATTGTCTTTGACTGCATTCGATTCTCCAGAGAATACCCATTCGCTTTCTTATGTATTGGTTTTTTTTTCTTTCTCTTGTATGTTTGGGTAAAGCTCTTTGATCTGCATGTTCTCTGTGTATTCCTGGACTCATTGTCCCTCTTCTGTATCCCTGTCAATCGAGCATCGAATTTCTCCTAATGGATAGCCATCTGAACTATGGAAGACAATGGAAAGAATCTCACATTTCCACGTTCAAAACAATGGACTTTATTTAGGACACTCATCTATGCCTCTTATCATTTCACTGATATGTACAGAATGGTATATGAGCCAGTTGTGTATTCTCAAGAGGATGCAACGGCTAGATAATCACAGGAAAATGTAAGAGAGAGAGAGAGGATCATGCCCAGCCACGCAGTTAATCTGTTACTGTACTACTAGAAAGTCTCGTCCTCCAATCTCTCCACTCGACGGATAACACTAGGGCTCTGCTCATCGTCAAAACCATCTGTTGTGTCAGCTCCGGCGGTGGCTAGGAGATCGGATACGATTCGTTTGGACGCTTCTTTAGCTGTGAGAGTTTTGAGTTAATGTTGGTCATAGCAAGCAACAATTTGCATAAAAAAGGGGGAAAGAAAGAAAGAAAGACGTACCTGGAGTCTTAATAAGTCGACTCTGCGGAATATGGAACTGCATCGTCTTCGGCGGACTAGGACCGAAATCCTCATCATCCTCGTCCTCGAAGTCGTCGTCGCTGTCCCAGGTAGTCGTGCGCTTGCCGGTGTCTTTATGCTTCGCCGGAGTCAACACGCTGATTCCAGGGCGAGGCGTGATCCGCATATGGCTGCTCGTGCGCCGCTTCCGACTCGTGCCCGGCGTGCGGGTCTTCAGCGGCGAGAAGAGCTCCGCGTGCAGTTGCGGTGCTTCAGGTTCAGGGCTCGATATGGGAGAGTCGTCGAATGTGTATTTTGAAGAAGCGGTAGGTTTAGGAGTGACGGTGAATTTGGACCGGGCGTTTGCTCCGCCATAGCCCTTTCCTAGCGGTGTGGCTTGGACGCGGTATGTCTTGTCTAGCATACGGTGGAGAACGGGGTCCGTCGGTTTCTGGTAATGGTTCTTGGTCTTTTTTGTCGTTGACTGGAGATTGTGAGAGGAAACCGGCGGAATGAACGGCGAAGACACGGGTGTGTCCGACATATCCTGCGCAAGACCATATTGTCTTGAAGAAGAAGACTTCCCGGGAGTCGTGGGAAGAGCGGAGTCTTGCAACTCGAAGGGGGCCTCCGTCTCGGAGATATGCTTCCTCAAAGTCTCATATGGCGACGAATATGTGACGGACGCGGAGGTGGTATCTTCGTCATTAGGACGTCTACCACCCTCGTGCGCCTGCGCTCGAGGCGTGCTATGAGACGACAATGTAAGCGACGTCAGGTCGACATCCGCGTCTCCGTGATGATGGATGTCTAGATGTTCTGAAGAAGGTGTTTCATAGGACGCAGCGTCGGTGATGCCGCTCTGGGTGATGTTGGAGGCAGTCATGTCCTCCTCTCCCTCCGTAGTGACGGTTTGTTCCTGCATTGTCGTGTCTTCCTCGTTTGGCCGTTCTTCGTAACCGGAGAGGGAGACGTTGGCGCTCGCCTCGAAGAATTGCTTCCAGAACTATGGCAGAAGCAGTGAGTCTCCGTCTGGATCGGGTCCCAGATCTTCTCCATACCTTTGCACCTTCCCATACATCTCTGGAGTGTTCAGCATATTGTTCGACGAGGGGAAGAATACTGGTCGTAACGATCCGGTGGGCTTGACTGAAGTTGTGATCGATTTCTATATGGAGGCTATCGTCAAAAACCTTCTTCAATGGCGTCAATGGAGCGATGCTCTATGGGACGATGGTTCTGTTTACCTTGAAGTGTAAGAGTTATGGATTGCTCAAGCTTCTCCAACTCCTCTGTGAGGGTCAGAGGACGTTGAGAAGGGGCTGGCGGACGATACATGACTCAATTATCGCTCCCAAGCCTTGCTGGAGTCAGTTGGACTGAATCGCGCAAGGAATGTTGATCAGCAACTGAGAGTACGTTGACACTTACGGAGTAGTCTTGGAAGAGGTACAGCGCGGGGGAGACGCGGGATATCAAAGACGGCCAAAAGACAACTTAGGGCTCGTGGATAAGGGCCAGACCGCATCACGTGGCGATTTGGCGGGAGCAGCGGAGGGGGAAAACGCGGCATGACGCCGTCATTTCCCGTCACGAATAATCAGGCTGCCTCGTTTTGATCCCATGTCTATTCCGTTGGCCTCTCCTCCCCTGAGATTCTTCCTCTTTTTGCGGCTGTTGGCTGAAGAAGAACTCGTTTGGCATCAATCTTGATTCAGGATGCCCGCTCCGGTCGCAAAAGGTCGGTTCGTCTCTGATTTCTGTCCTGTTCACCACGACGAGATCTCTAGATAAGCCAGGCGGTGTAACTGATATGCGTAGCTTATCAGTGAGATTGCCTGTCTGGTACCTCCAGTACTTCAGCTTCCCACCTTCAAGCATCTCTGTTTATCTTATTTTTTATGATTTTTCCTTTCTTACAGTATCAGCACGGATCTTTATCTTTATTGACATGTATTCTTCCAGGAATTATCATCACCGTCTCGGTGCTTGTTGCCGCTGGCATAGCTGTGTATGAGTCTCCCCAGTTCCGGCAATGGGTCAGGAATTCTCGCCGCAAGATCGCGCTTGCGCTGCACAACCTTGGTGATGAGATCTACCCAAGGGAGTCGTCTTCCACCTTGAGAGAAGACATCTCTATGACCGAAGATACCAGCCCGGCTGCCGAGGAGCGTAGACGTCTAGCTCGAGAGGAAATTCTTCGTCGAGGCGAGGAGGCCCGTCGCAGGAGACGGGAAAATAGCTCCATGAGCACGTTTGATACTCTTGTTGACCAAGATGGAAACCTGCGCAAGGAGATATATGAGGATGCTCCGCTTGCCAACTCAACTGCTGTTGACCTAGGCCGGTCACGAGTCTTCCAACGAGAAGACGACAAGCTGGCTGCTGGAGCACCTGATGCCACGGACGGCCAAACGCAATACCAACGTGAATTACTAGAGGCGATGGACAGAGATAGACTGCGCATTGCGCTTCCGTCGGATACATCATCTCACCACCCCTCTGGATCGCTTGTTGATCTAACACCTACGTCGGAGGTTCCAGACACGGGTCTCGGCACTTCGGTGCATGACAAACAGGATGAGGGGAGTCAATCCGGATTCTTTTCGGTTGTATCTCGACCATCATCCTCGTCCGGCTATGCCGAGGAGGGATCACCGGAAGTTTACTATGCTCATCCTGACCATTCGACTCCCCAGAATGATTCCGATCTCAGGTCGCCTTTCTCGGATACGCTAGGCCCTGGTTCCCATCATGAGCAGTCATCTGCAGCTTCTACCGCCGGAAGCTTCAGCCATATTGATGATGCTGCCACCGATGCCTTCTCTGATGGTACGTTGAGTGACACGGGGCCACCGACTGACGGCATCGCAACCCCGGCCAGCTGGTCTGAAGTTGGGAGTATGATAAGTGGCGATGATGCTGGACATCTTTGAGAAGCTCTTTGGCTTATAGTTCAACAAACGAATCTCGGTCAATGTTAGGGACCAAGGGCGGGGCTGGTATCTCTTACGGCCTTTCCTACAATGGGGCCTTCTTTTGAAGCAAACAGGAGGATATCCGCGCACGGAGGGGTTCTAGGGATAGAGACAAATGGCTTTCAGGTGTTTCGGGTTGGCTTTCTGGCTCATTTGTCCTCATATATACGAATGTAATATCCGCTTTGGAGCTTTTTTATCTTCATTTTCGTTCTTATCTCATGTCCTCACAGGACGCAATAAAACTCGTATAGTTATCCAAGACTCGTCCATGTTGCATTTGTCGATCGAGAAGCTCGTGCTAAGAATCAACCTCGTATGTCTATTGAGATGTTCTCGGCTGGGGTTATTTAAATTGATAATTGTTAGAAGGGTATCCGATACTTCTGATACTACGGTGGAATGGCTGCAATCTGGAGTACCTGGTACATCAGACATGAAGCCCACTCCCGCAAAAGAACCTCGGCATTTTCGCCAGTCACTCGGCTTAAGGAAAAGGAGCAGCGACATATCTTCCTCCATTCCTTTCTCCATTCTTTTCCCCATTCTTTTCTCTTTTCCTGGTTCTTTGGATCACCACTATCCAAGTCCATATTATTCGGTAAGAATTGTTCCCATTGAACATGTTGCATGCTTCTCTACACTTTTAATCCAACCCGAAGATCCCCGCATGCGTTAAGCTTCCCCGCACTGTTTTCTCGTTGATTCTTATCCTCGGCTAGCTCGAGTAAAGGAGACTGCTACAGTCGTCTCATTGCATTGTTCCACTACATCTTGGTCTTTCGTTGTATTATTTTCTTCGCTGCATCTAGTGTTTGACCCATTGATTCAGTTCGTTGCTGACATTCCCTCTCTGAAGCATTGAGTCCAGGGCATTATACTCCTCAACATTCATCATGGCCACCGAACGATTGAGCTCGATCCTGAGCCACTTCAAACCTTCAGACTCGAACAGTGCGGTTTCTGCCATGTATGTCACTGCCAAGAGCGGCTTATCGAGACAATTCCTAACGAGCTTATGAACTCAGCACCCAGAAGAATCCCGACGATGTGGTCATCACCCTTGCTCTCCGCACCCCCCTTACGAAGGCAGCCAAGGGTGGTTTCAAGGACACAGAGCTCGACTATATGATCTATGCTTTGCTCAAGGAGGTGCTGGCACGGTCGAAGCTGGATCCCTCTTTGATTGAGGATGTCTGTCTGGGCAATGTAGGTTGCCAGGGATTCTTGTACTTCTTTCCGGAGAAAGACTAACGAGGAATGCAATTTTTCCCCCCCTGTATAGGTCGGCGATGGCAAGGCTGCCTACCTCGTCCGCGCTGCTTCACTTGCCGCTGGCATTCCTCATACCTCGGGTGCTTCATCCGTGAACCGATTCTGCTCGTCCGGTCTGAAGGCCGTGCAAGATATCGCCAACCAGATCCGGCTGGGTGCAATTGACATCGGTCTGGCCATCGGTGCAGAACTGATGTCGGCTGGTGGAGACAGACTGCCTCGGCCATTCAACGAGGAAGTCCTCAAGAACCAGGAAGCCGCCGACTGCATGCAGCCCATGGGTCAGACCTCGGAGAACGTCGGCAACGACTTCGGCATCACCCGTGAAATGCAGGATCGGTATGCGGTCGAGTCGTTCCGCCGCGCAGAGCAAGCGCAGAAGGCCGGCTGGTTCGACGACGAGATTGTTCCTATCACGACGAAGGTGAAGGACCCCAAGACCGGCGAGATGAAGCAGGTCACTTTGACCAGAGACGACGGCATTCGTTATGGAACTACCTATGAGGCATTGAGCAAGATTCGTCCTGCGTTCCCTAAGTACGGAGATAAGAGCACTGGCGGTAATTCCAGTCAAGTCACCGACGGCGGTAAGTATCTTTCTTTTTTCCATCGTTTATGCAATGCAGGCTTTCTCTTCTCCACCCGTTTCTGTTCTCCGTTCCGTTTACCGCCGTGCATCCGAGACGAACTTGGAACTGTGAGGGCCCCAAAGCTGACATGAATTTCGCTCAACAGCCGCCGCAATCCTCCTCATGCGTCGCTCCAAAGCTATCGAGCTCAACCAGCCCATCCTCGCCAAGTTCTGCGGGGCCACCGTGGCTGGCGTCCCTCCCCGCATCATGGGTATCGGTCCAACAGCCGCTATTCCCAAGCTGCTGTCCAAGTTCAACCTGAACAAGTCCGACATTGACATCTACGAGATCAACGAAGCCTTTGCCTCCATGGCCGTCTATTGCCTGAACAACCTCGGTTTGGACCACGCCAAGGTGAATCCACGTGGAGGCGCTATCGCCTTGGGCCACCCGCTGGGTGCTACGGGTGCGAGACAGATCTGTACGATTTTGAGCGAAGCCCGTCGGACGAAGAAGAGGATTTTGGTGACTAGCATGTGTATCGGGACCGGTCAGGGTATGGCTGGGTTGTTTGTGAATGAGCAATTGTAGTTATGAGACGCGCGTTAATCAGGCGACTGAGAAACTTGTATACCATCTTTTTCATGCTATATGAGATTGTAATTCTAAACGAATCATGTAGATTATTATATTGACATCGCCTGACATTTCCTGTCATAACCCGTTGCTTAGTATGTCCGATTGGATGCCATATTAAACCAAAACCATCAAAGGGTATCATATCATCATTCTATGCATCAAGAAAGCTAACCGAATCTGCATCATTGCTCGCGCTGCTTCCCTCGCTTCTTTTCCTTCCGCATTCTCTCCTCCGCCGCTCTAGCGAGTATCTCCCTCCGACTCTCCACTCCAGACACAGACTGCCCACCGCCCACCGCATCCTCCCTCAACCCACCAAGCACAAACTCACCCCCGGTCCACCCCCTTTCATCATACACATTCTCATCGCTCTGGCCCCTCTCCCAATCCTCGGGGTTATAAAAGTCCTGATCCGTCAACCTCCGCCCACCATGCTTCCAATCCGCCGCCTCCACCTCCCTCTCGATCTGCTTCGTCAAGTCCCAGAAATCCCGATCATGCTCGCTGAACACACAGTGCGCCAGCTCATGACAGAGCGTCTTGCGAATCGTGCGGTAATCCCTATACCCGTCGTAGGCGTCGGTTCGGAGCCGCAGCTCGATCACTTCGCCTTTGTTCCGGTTGAGGCCTAATGTGCGGGACTCGAGCGTCGTGTGTTCCGCGGGGTCCATTTCTGTCAGGAGCGGGACGGAGAAGCGGTGTTTGGCCATTGCGGCGCGGATGCCGGGGTCGTCGCGGAGGCGGGCGAGGAAGTCGAGAGATCGGGACGGGTTGGGCAGGTACGAGAGCGGGAGTAAGCGGTGGAACGTGTAGTTCTCGCTGCTGGAGGAGAGGGTGTGGATGCCTCCGGCGCGACGGGGGCTTGCTCTAGCGGAGGAAGGTGCAGCAGCGCGGGCGGCGGCACGGGCTTCCAGACGGCGCCGGGTGCTTGCGACCTGCGCGTTGAGGTCATCAATCTCCTTGACCGGTGTGCCGAGTAAGGTGATTTTGAATTTCGGCGAGGAGAGAGGGAGGATTGCGTCGAGTGGCGTTGCGGGGAAGGGGGCCTTCAGCATGCCTGGTTTTGGGGCGACTAGTAGCTTTTGGTTCTCGACGGGGATTTGTAGTGATGAGGAAATTGCCGAAGACAGGTCTTCTAGTGTTGCGTTTGAGGGAAGGGTCAATGTGTGAGGTGTGCCGTGGTGATGGATGGTTAGATCCATTGATGACGAGGGCTCTGTGTTGCTGCTCATGGTGCTGGTTCGGTTGGTTGCGATTTGATCTGGGCTGACAATGGCTAGCAGAATATCAACGAGCGATAATATATGTATGTATATGTGGGAATATGCAGAAACTAGCAAGAGTTTATATACAAGCACAGGTTAAGAGCGAAAAGTAGGTAATCGAAGAAGAGACAGACTGCAGTCATGGCTACAGAAAGAAGCTTCTCCGCCTTCTCTGCAGTTCCACAGCGATTACGTTTGTCAGCACGGAGATAAGGGACAAGTCACGTGTGATAACGCTTCACTGGATCCTTGGCACTTTCCGCCGCTGACTCTCGATACTTCCACTGCGGAATCAATAATAATGGGAGAACGACCTTCGAACTCGACTCTTGGCTCTCCCGCCCGAATTTAGTGCCAGGGGAAGAAGGCTTCTCGAATGCTTGGCATTGGCGATCAGGCTAGTCCCAGTAGTATGAAATATCAAAATACTATGTATGTATAGGCAAGTGGGCGGTGTGGATGGATCTGATACGTTCGCTTGGCGATGAACCTGCTATTCTCAATCGTCCCTTTGATGGTCGAAAGACCCAAGTGCGCGCGATGGACTAAGCTCGGATATTGCTTTTTTAAGATTGTTATGGCAAGGAAACCAACATATCCATCATAATTCCCCAGAAAAGAGCAAATGTAAAATGTGATGAAAGAATATTATAAATTCGCTATTCGCACAAGGTACATATAGCAATTATGTATATCAACGTCCTATACATAAAGAGTTGCGGAAGGCTAAATGTACAGAGAGGAGGGTAAGGAGACCAAGGGTTGACCATAGACATAGACAGGTATGAAACACACCGAGTGACACGGCCAACCACTTGCATCAGGTGACCATGCCCAGGAGCATTAACCTACAGGGGACTTGCAAACGAACGAGGTCGTTACTTGTTGCTGGAACGCGCCAATCAGGAGTTCAATGGCCGAATACGCGCCAAGTCCCGCCAGAGCCAAAGCGCCGCCGGTGTAAAGGATGTTGAAGATGTTGACGTACCAGCGACCGGACCACATGCCCCGCATGATTCGGCGGAATCCCGAGTCATGGCGTATAGTCTCGCCGGTCGTAGGATCGAAGCCTTCGCCCTCACGCATGGCATTCTGCTTGATCTTGTACGCAACGTGGAGCATCGGAGGGAAGGTGTACGTGAACTGCAGGATACAGAATGCTGCCACAACAGAGGTGAGACCCGAGAAGTTGGGAATGCCAGCCGCAATGACGAAAGCAACACCCCAGTAGATCGGAGTGGCAACAACCCACATCCACTTGCCAGCAGTCGTAGTCAGAGGGGGTGCCCTGAGGAGTTCGACAAAGATGTTGTTGTAGAGCACTTGAGTGTAACCTGTTAGATTCCGCGAAGCGAGTCTGCAAGCAGAGGAGCTCCTTACCTTTAAGACCAATGTTACCGTACAGCGCGGCTGCGATAACAGCACTGACCATCGCGAAGGCGTTGCCCGCCGTCTGGATACCGTACTGTGAAATGCCGAGATAACTCGGGTTGACGACATACTGGCCCTGGTATCCGTACATGAAGAGACCGTAGAACATGTACCTAACGAAGGCGGTCAGGCATGTTCGATTAAGAGGAGTATGATTCCACCCTACCAGAAGTAGATAAATGCTTGCGCAGCCCACATGGCCGTCAGGAAATCCTTGGGCCGCCTCATCTCCGCCATGAACTCGGGGAAAACCATGGCACCACCGTAGGCAAAGATGGCCTGCATCGCACCGCTGACGGAACCAATGAAGCCACTACCGCTTGCTGGTAGACCGCCGCTTGTCTGCACGGGTGGGTAAACCCCATTGATCATTTTCACAGACGAACCATCGCCAATAGTGCTACCAGCGGCTTGGGCAGCTGCTTGGTAGTTAGGGGGGAAGTGGGCGGCACCACCCATGGTGATAAACATGCAGATCAGATTGATCCAGACAGCAAGGTTGGCGAGCCAACCGAATTTTTGAAGCGTTCGAATCTGACCTACGACAAAACCTGCAAGAGCCCAGACGAGGCAGCAGATGATAAAGCAGAGCTTGCCCTTGGAGGCCTGCGACAGTGCCTCGCCATTGGAAATGACAATCAGACCGACGTTAAGGACCAGCTGGATACCCTGCAGGAAGTTGAAGAGATAGCGCATCCATGCACCATAGAGCCGGTAACCCAGGTCGCCGAAAGTTCTCACTGGGAACTGATACGAGTCGAGGCCCATGAACATATCCCAAAGCAGGTATCCCGAATACCCGGCCATAGCGGCGAAGACTGTGTAGAGGGCGATACCGGGTCTGCCAGGTCTCAGAATTGTGAAAGCGAGTTTAGATAGGCCGGACTTACCCCCATCCCATGGTTGCAAACGCATATGGAAGGCCAAACGGACCCAAGATATCCGTGGTGATCAGATAGAAGATGGCGCCTCGCGTCGCGGTACGCAGCGCTCTCGAGGCGTTTGCCCACTCCTCGTCCGAGATAGTGGCCCGGACCGTGGGATCGCCGGTGACATGAACATTGGTCTTCACCTCCTCAGTGTGTCCGGCGCCGGGACCGCTTTTGGACGGAAAGAGAATGCCTAGAATGCCAACCTTCCCCGCTGGCGCATGCGTTTCTTCTTCATTGCGAGTCAATTTCGCGTAGTGGTAGTACTCTTCAAAGGTCACGTCGGGATCGTGAATTTTGCGATGCTGTGGCTTGATGCCACGGTGCTCCTCCGAGACGAAAGCATCTTCCTTCTCACGCTCGGATTCATGGAGGCGAGGGTCGCCCCTATCACCCATGACGCTGCCAGGTTGAGCCATGGTAAAGACTCGAGCCTGAGATCAACCTTACACTATGGATCAGAGAAAAGAAGGGCCCAGGATAAAGGAAGATGAAGGTGACAAAGGCACCCAAGGGGAGGATACGCAGTAGAGGAGACAGGCTAAATATCCTGAGACACAAGAAAACGATGCGGGGAAAATCTTTTTATAACTGAAATTCCAGGCCAAGTCGTTATCGCGTGCTCCTGGGCGTAGAGGGATCTGGGGGTCCCCGAACCACAAGTTCAACTCGGTCTTGGGGTGGAATAGGCCGTGTGTGAAGCGGAGGCGAAAAACTTCAAGAAAGGGCCCTTGGCCATTGATTTGGAACCCGGCCGTGAGAGAGCCCGTGGAGAAGATGGGCTGCTTAACCAGGGGAGAAGTGGCATTCGGAAATGAGCCAGAGAGACCTACCAGAGTCGTACGTCCAGCAAAAAGTTGCAGCATGGTGGATTTGGCGATGGCGATGTGACCCTGTGGAGTCTGGACGACCCAGCGGTAGCTTAAGCAGCTTCCTAACTCGGCCAAGACGCATCTGCCGGATGCGTAGAGGTCTCACTAGCTCGTCGCGACCTATCTTTGTGACAGCATTGGATAGGAGAGGACTTAGCACGCACCAATGCAGTGTGACGGCGTTCTGCAGAGGCTGCAATTGGTCCAGATGATGATGGATCCATCCGCCAGGGGGAGCGATCGGAGAAGTATCCAAGTTTGGCCAGTCTGCCCCCAGTGGCGATCGAGACTCGTTGAAAGTGGCTTTCTGGAGTCAGAAGCTTGTCCTGTTAGTACATCTGTAATTCCACTTGTTGCCTCGGAATATATTGCTATGGATTACTAAGCAGACAGTTCTAATAGAACAACGCGAAATACGCTCTTCCAGTAGTCATCTTCATCCTTCCGCAGCAGCAATCACGCTGTTCGTCTCTCAAATCAAATTGTCTTGAGACGTCCCAGCGCTTTGCTTTTTCTTGAAGGGCAAAGGGGCAGTCCAAAGCGCACAGGAGACAAGGGACCCGGAGAGGCTGGATGAAAATCCCGCATCTGCTCTGGAATGCCAGAGACAATTCCATCCAATCCGTCGTGGAGGATAAGATTCCTCCATGTTCATTACTACTACTTCCATCCAGTACCGCTTATCCACGGGCCCACGGCTGTTCTCCTCCGCCCGGAGTCCGGATATTTTGCGAACCGCGACGCTCAATCCCATCAAAGCGTGGCGAACGGAGTACTCCGTATTGTATATCTATCATGTAAAAGTTTCCCTCCCTGGAGCTCTCTTGACCACCTTCCAAAACCAATCTTTTTACGTCAGCTTCATATTACCCCAGGATATGTTCCCACGCGGGCCCGTGAATCTGGGGATAGAGCTTCCTCTCGACCGACATGAGCCGAACGCGACCGACAGAAATTGATTTTCTTTTTCTTTTTCTTTTCGAGTTGCCCTGGGGAGTTCGAACTTCAGACAAGTGGACAACTCGTTGCGACACTGATCCTCGGGAGTCGGGATTTGCGCCACAAAAGCTTGCATGGCGACGACCTGACACCGCCCGAACTTTTTTGGATTGGCCACCCACATGGCTGACTGTGCGAAAGATAAGGGAGACCTCCTCGATTTTATGACTATGCATGCTTTGAAATAAATAAGTAATCAACCGAGACTGCAGGTAATCGAAATTGATAACAGGGAACGCTTGTCTGGCCTTGATATGGGTTTGTGCCAGACGCCGCAAATGAGATTAGGTTAAATGCTGACATCCTTAGAAGGGTTCCAAATGCATCCGTGGATGAAATTCTTCCATCCATGGTTGGCGAAAATTGACTTTTCTCCAACTTCTAGAAAACTCCGTTCTGGCAGTCTGCGGCGCAGGCTCAAGTAAGCACTAAGCCTTCAGTCACTGCCATTATCCCTTGCCGTATGTGAAAAGTTTGTCTGGCACCAAATTCCTCAGTGAACCATTCCAAAGTACTCCGTCGGTAGCTCACCGCTGTCAACTTCCCCTCCCCTGTCGTGCTCCTGCCCACTGTCCATCTTTTTAATAACTTCTTGCCCTTCCTGCTTCCTCTTGAGTATACATGTTTTATTGCTATTCCTGCTGTAAGTCTATCAATCTAATCGCCTAACTCCAGTGCTGTTACAATGTTGGTGTTTAATAAGAGGAGCAAGTCCTCTCTATTTCATCCATGATGTGACTAGGCGGTAGCCTCAGGCAGAAAAACACAGTACCCAAGTCACCAACAGATATCGAGTCCGTGCGTGTGGTCTAAGATACTAATTCTGCAAGTTAACTTAATTAGTATGTTTGACAACGCAAGCCCCTTTTCAGTCTGACGTCGCATGGATAAGATCAAGGCTGAGTCCTAACCGCGGCGCATCATGCTTCCCAGTCCCGCAGTGGTAATGACGTTCCCGAGCTTTCGCATACCAGGACTGCGTGAAGAAGCCACGGACGACCTGTTCGATGTCGCCGCCTACGGAGCAAGAACACCCACGATCACGACCTCATCATGGCCGTGGACAATCTATACCGTCAGGATATGGACATTTGAAATGCAATAAAGATGGCCGCAAGGTTGTCTGACAAGTACGTGTATCCCACTTCAGGGCTGCGGTAGGAATCATTGTTCCACTGCGAGATGCAAGGGCTCGAGTTCACGGGGTATGATGAGAAGGTTACACTGGTGAGTAGAGGCTCGACGTAGAAGACCGGCAGACTGTAGCAACAGGCTGGAATGGCGGTCGAAATGTTGAGCAGATTGAAAGAAAAAGGCCGGGCTGCCACCATACAATAGTAGGAACTCGTGTAAAGATCGTTGAGATCAACGCCGTAACTGGTGAGATTTGACAAAGTGTCTTGTGAAATGGGCCCAGGTATAAATAAGCATTGATGTCGTAGGCATCGGCCGGGTTAAAACCGTGCCCTGGCGCTTGCAGCGTATAGCAATTGTTGTCCAAAACCATACCACTGGTCGCTCAATGATTCAAGGACGTCATCCAGGTAGCCAGCAATACCCCCTCTCGGATGCCGCTTGATCAGCAGGTGTGATCATTCGGGTTCGGGTCACTGCACAGCTCGCAGGTTGCTGCAGAGGCAGTACAGGTGCTGGTCGGGCCGACACCGAGACAAATAGATGGTACTGATACTGTTGTACAGCGAAGCTACAAAGCCCGCTATATGTGCTATAGGCGGCAGATGTGGTGGCAACCGGGATTCCCGTAATTCCAGAAGTAGTAGTGGGTGGTGGTAGATTGAGAGCCCCCCTGCTCTGTACGGAGTACTGCGTACAAGTGCACCCAGCAATAGGGCAATATCCATAATTGCAGCTGTAGCTCCACAGTCCTGCAAGATTGGCTTCACCAGTGCTTGTAACACAGGTTAGTGGAGAGAGATTTGAAATCATTGGTGTAGTAAGTGGAACAGAAACAGTTCTACAGGCAGTGTCAGGATAATATCCATAGTAGCAGTTAAAGCTGTAGAGATCCTCAAGGTTATTTGCACCAGTACCACCGATGCAGACTTGCTGATCGCGTGAGTGTAAAGGTGTAAAGGTTCTGCAGCAATATACTATAATCACTTGCAGTTGCACTCCCAACCCAGGCATTCCAGTTCTCAATGCCATTGGTACAGCTTGTTGTGATAGATTCGCCCGTTATTGAAGCAATTGTGGATCCATCTCTTGAGAGGGTAATGATAACCTCACCTATATTCCCATTGAATGGAACACTCCTCACCATCTGGAGTGGCAGACCAAGGTGCACTTTGTTCGACTCCACCAATAGAGACTGTGACTGTTGCAGTTGAGGCAAGAAGTGCAGAGAAGAACACCCTATCTTGAACCATTTCATATGGCTCAACTTGAAGCTGACTTGCTGTGTTGCCTGTTGTACCTCCAGTACTACGGTGAACTGTGTTCTCCAGACTCCAGAGTCTCAGATCAGCGTGTAGATGAAAACCAAGCTTTTCTGGCAATCAACTCTATTGCGTCTTCATCGATTATCCATGCCTGCGATCTACATATAGGGTGCGACTCGTGAGAGTAAAAAGAAAAGAAAAAGTAAAATGCATTAGGCACAGGAAAACAAAAAAAGTTTTATTCAGTCCGAGCTCCGTTGTCATCAAGATCGCACAATCTATAAAACGTGCGCAGCCATAACAAATTCAAAGAAGTCTAGAATTGTCGAAGCATTTTACTGCTTTTCTTCAACTTCGCCCTGGACGGCAGCGGGCTCGCCTTCAGCTGGAGGAGCGTCCTTCATCTCGGTGTCGGCGGAGTTCTTGGCTTCTTCCGCCTTCTTGGCCTCTTCCTCAGCCTTGCGCTTAGCCTCAGCCTCCGCGCGCTTCCTAGCAGCCTCCTCCTCCTGGGCCTTCAGGATGGCCTGGCGCTCGGCCTCGAGCTTCTCCTTGTAACGCTGGATGATGGGGCCGGCGATGAAGCGAATCTCGTCCATCTTGGCGACATAAACGGACTTGGTAGTGTCCTCTCCTTCCTCGTAGAGCCAGTCCTATAGGAACGTTAGCGATACGATGCTTGCAGGTAATGCAAATATAATGCAGGTTATTGAAAGCCTACCTCGGTCTCATTCAGCTTAGCCTTCAGCTTCTCCTTCTCTTCCTCGCTGGCGAACTCAGCGTAGACACCGTCAATCTTGTCACGCAGTTCGTAGATGGAAGACTCGAGCTCGTTCTTCTTCTCATCAGTCTCAGCGACCAACTTGTCCTCCATATACATGGCATTTTCGCGCTCAGTCCAGGCGTTCTTTGTGGCCTGGTCAAGCGAAGAAGTGCCGACGGAAATGGGCAGATCGCCCTTGCGAACCTGCTTCTTAACCTTGCGGGTCTTCTTGGGCTTCTCGGCATCGCCGTTGGCGTCGGTGTCCATGGCCTGATAAGATGTTAACACATGCTCCTCTAGACCTCCAAGCCAAGCGGGACTGCAACTTACATCACCGTCCTTCTTGTCACCCTCCTCCTCAACAGGTTCCTCGACCTCCACGTCCTCCACGTAGTATCCGGACTCAAGGTTCAGAATGCCGTGCAAGTTCAAGCGAGCCTTGAGCTTGCAGATCATGAAGTCGTTGTTGGCATCCGCCTGAACACCTTTGATTGAGAAGCGTCCAATCCAAGGGTTCACCTTACCGGGGAGCATCTCAGGCTTAGCATAACGGGCCTCGAGATCAAAAGGCTGCTTTCTGTAGAAGGTAAGGATCTTGGTAGAAGGCATCACATTGCCGCGGTTGAAGACAGTCAAGCTAGTGTCCTCATCCGGAATATCGGGCGACTGTTCCCAGGTGAACTCGATAGGGTAGTTGACAATGTCGTGCACGGAGAAGTCGCGCACACGGAAGACAGGGGACAAGATGGCGCAGCTGAAGGCACAACCACGGGCGATAGCCTCATCCTGGTTCAAAGTGAAGGAAAGAGGCTTGCCGAAGAACTTGCTAATGGTCTCCTTGATGATGGGCACACGGGTGCATCCGCCAACCATCTCAATGCTGTCAATGTCCTCGGGCTTGAGCTTGGCCTCGGCAAGCGCCTGCTCCAGGGGAACAGTGATGCGGTCCAAGAGCGGCTGGACCATGGCCTCCATCTCCTCACGCTTGACCAAAGCACGGACATCAACATCCTCCATAAGCGACTCGATGCTCATGGGAGCAGCGGGGTTGGCGGACAGAACCTTCTTGAGCTTCTCAGCCGCAGCGAGGGTGCGCGACCAGGCCTTGGGGTGACTGCGAATGTCGATCTTGAACTTCTCCTTGAATTCGTCGGCAAAGTGGTCAGTCAAAGCCTTGTCGAAGTTGCGACCACCGAAGTGACGGTCATAGGCAGTGGCCTTGACATTGAGCTCGCCCTTTCTGAACTCGACAACGGAGCAAGTGTAGTTGCTGTGGCCGATGTCGACGAACATCACTCTCCTTGGCTTCTCCTCAGGGCCGGGAAGATCGAGCTTGGTGATACCGTAACCGAGAGCGGTGGCGGTGGTATCGTTGATGAGTCTCAGCACCTTGAGACCAGCGATCTCACCAGCATCGAGCATAGCCCTGCGCTGAACATCGGTAAACCAGGCGGGAACGCTGATAGTGACGTCGGAAACGGGAAGTTTCAACTCCTTCGCAGCGATGTCTCTAATCTTGCCCAGGTACATGGCGACGAGCTGTGTAGCGGAAAACTTCTCCTTCTTGCCAAGGTAGTTGACCTCAACGCCGACCTGGCCATTGACGTCACAAAAAGAAGCGGTGTTATATTGCTGTTCGATCTGAATGTCCGGGTCGTTGAAGGAACGGCCAATGAGGCGCTTGAGGGAGCCGACGGTATTCTTCAAGTTCGAGACCTCTTGTGTCTTTGCTGCTTCACCAAGATGCCTGCTCTTGACGCCGAAACCGACCAAGGACCTATTGACGGAGTAGATTGTCTGTCAGTCAAATCCTCCAAAGAAAAGGTTATCGCGGGGACGATGGGCTGAACATACGGAGTCGATCTGTTGGAGACTTCATTGGTGATCTGGTAGTAGAGAAAAAAAGGAACAAGAGTTAGCTGATATGTCTTGTTGACGATCCACAAGATAGAATCTATAGGTAGAAAACACACCACGAAGAGGGGCTGCTACTCACAATATCAATACCCTTATTCCTGGCAACACCAACCTTGGTGCTCTGAGCACCGAAATCTATACCGACAACGCTCATTGTAGGCAGAGAATGAGTGGAAAGGGCAGGAGAGGTATGATGAGAGAGAGATGCGAGAAAGTGGTGAGTTCAAGAGAAAGTGGGTTTGAGGAGGGGAGAATTTGCAGGATGCCACTTATCAGGCGGTGATAAACGCAGAGAGAGTGGCTAAGGCCCAGTTAAGCGGTGAAACTGAAATTTCTGCTCGCAGGTTTTAATTGATTGAACTTGAAATAGGATGATTATGGCCTTTCTACGAAACAAAAGGAGGAGATAGTTTCCAACCAGCCGAGGCTGATATCTTCTTCTACTCGCAGAGGCACTCTTTGCGTTGAACCTTTTGCTGTTGCCCTGTTCCTACCATCGAACCTTCTGGCTATTGCTAGATATTTCTGGCTGGTCACACCGCCTTTTGCTTTTTGTCCGGCAGAACATCACGTGCTGCTCCGTATTCAACCAATCAAGCAACGAGGCGGATTCCTTTACCGCCCTGGCCTCGGCGGAGTTGGTCGATATCAACGTCAGCAAACGCGGTCTTGAGCGAGTCATCTCCATATACATCCTGGTTTAGCTTGTTCGACGTATCACCTGGTATTGCTCGTCTCGACCTCAAAAAGTATGGATACAGTGAGTCACAATCGCTATATATAGTGTCCGATTGTTGGTCCGCCCAGAAGTGACTGCTATTGTTGTTCCGCTTTCCGCACCGACATCCGCTGGAGTAACCGGTCGTATATTACATCACCCAGAGTGCTGTTGCTAAATACATGATTGCTATGAATAATAACTGAAACAGTCTTCCTATCTCTGTGCGGTCCATTCAACTCATTCCCATCCAATAATGCATAGTCAACACTACCGGCGTCAAAGATGGAGGTGCCGCGGAAATCCCATCAAACCAGATCCCCCGCATCTTTTGCCCCTCGGAACTTTTTGCGGAGTTTCTTTCGGCCAGATTCATGCTCACTCGGACAACTCTCAGTGCCAGCATCACACTCGGCGTCATTGTCATTGGCCCTTAATCTCGGCTGCGCTTTCACAACATGTGCGCAATTCATCTGGCCGCTCGCGTTGAGCGCAGAATGAGATCGGACAAGTCCTTCCACAGCTTCACCGTCGGTACGCTCAGAGACTGTCAAATGTGTTTCAGGGTCGGGCTCATAGCTTTTCGTATCTTGCCGGTAACTTGGCCGCATAGAAGGTGCAGCATCTGCCTTACTGATTTCTTTCGGATCCTGTAAGAGACTGGTTGATCGTTGCTCTTCAAGGGCTATGCAAAGCTTCTTCTGATCCTCTTCGGTCATCAGACTATCCACAGTATGCGGCATGCAGATCGAATTCGAACAGGAGTCTGATGTCATAGAAGAGTCAAAAGAACCATTCCATTCGATGTGCAGACGGGGAACTTGAGGCAGAGGAGGGATGATCTGCGACAAAGTAGTTCCAGAATCATTGCTCACATAGTAGCCATTCGGGAGCTGTCTAGCCGCAGCAAAGCGGCCTTCAACCTGTTCTGAAGGATGAATTCGGACAGGCTCTTTTTCTTCTACTCTCGCTCGGAAGGTGTCCACTTTTACGTTGAGCTCATCGCCTTGAGCTCGAGCTTGCTCCACAGCTTCATCTGGAGTAGTATGTTCATCTGCAGCGGCGGCGTCAGCCCGAGGTCCACCCCAGGTTCGCTGTCCTGCTGTGAAGATCCCGTATATCATGTACAGCCAGTTAAAGAACGGGTTCAGGATGAACATCAGTGGGTAAAGCCAGGTTTTAAAGCGCCTTAGTTTCAGCCCAAAATAGAACATGATCATGTAGTTGAGGCCAAGTGAGATTGCAATAAAGCCCACCGGCACGTTCTCGATTCTGTTGGACGTCGTACAGACTGATATAACCATGATGAAGAATAGCAGTGCCGTGGTTCGAATGGTATTTTGCATGAGGCGGACCAAACATAACAAGGGATAGCGCTTCCAGAGTCTAATGTCAGTGAGCATGCATGCCTCATTAGTGATGAAGCCCAGAAACCATCGACGCCGTTGCTTCAGGAGACTTCTGAAAGTCTGGACAGCTTCTGTCTTGCAAAAGGCAGATGTACACATCTGAATCTGATATCGTTCCTTGGCGCCGATCATAAACAGGTGCGTGAGCCATCGATCTTCGCCAAGATGGCATTTTCCATAGTCAAAGAGATCCTCGCATTGCTCCGCCTTGTCTGCAAAGTAATACTTGGCCATCTTGCGGAAAGCAGAGAACCGCAATATTGTAAGGGCTCCTGGAAGGCAGGTTACTGCTCCACAGCCTGATTCAACGGAACGCTCAAAAAGCTGTCCATGGATATATTCCATATCTTGCAGGACCGTGATAAGCGAGTTCTTTTCCGTAGTGCATGTAATGATACCAGTCATTGCGAGCATATTGTGTTTACTTCCCGGCTTGAGCTCCATGTCGTACATGAAGTTCTGGAGACACACCCGGTCCAGAATGCAGTCGGAATCAATGAACAAGACGAACAAATTGTCGTGGCGCTTGAGGTACTCCGCATACACCTTGTCAATCAACTTGAATGTCATCTTTTGGCAATGGCGTTTTCCACCGTGTTTGAAGCGTGACACTGTAATCCTGGCGCCTTTGTACGTCACGTCAATGCTTTGAGGATAGCTTTCCAGCGTAATGGGTATCCCAAGGTGATTAATAACTCGAAGGTACGACTCGTCAACGAGGCCATTGTCGTATGAGAGAAAGACATGAATGCAAGAAGCAGGATAGTCACAGTCTACCACAGAATCAATCGCTTTGATCAGGACGGCCGGGTCCTCTTTGTAAACTGGCATGACGACGACTGTTTTCGGGGCGTTGCGGTCATCGAGAACCTGCTTTATCCTCTTGGTCCTTCCAAGGGAATTCGTTACGAGTCTGTAGACACAAAAGAGCCACGGTATTGTGAGGAGGGCGGAGAATGTCCAGAATGCGAACCACTGGAGTATGGAGACCAACTGAGACGGAAAGAAATGTGCTATCTGTGCCGGCAGAGGTAGGGTCACGACAATGATCGGAAGGAAGATTCCTCTGACAAACAATGACTCGTCTTTAGCACCTGCTCAGCGAACAATACCGATTGCACTTACCGTAGCGCAGAGAAGAGAATTATCATAGTCACGGCAAGGACCTTGATACTCCAGTGGTCGGCCTTTTGGTACACTTTCACAAGACAGTACAGAAAGGCTCCAAGATGAAGTACCCATTCAAAAAACGCCGCCAACAACACCGGACCGAGGATCGAGACATAGATGATCTGGAGATGTTGCAATCAGCACTGAAAATGCGTCAGGAAAGCGCATTTGAGACCTACGTCCTTGAGTGGCCAGGGCGTGATTGACACCACCGCATCATCGTGAGAAGCCATTGTAGGATATGTGCGGTGGAAGTGCTCGGTAAGTAGGCGTAGTTCGAAATTTAGATTGTCATAAGACCTAGATCGATCGAGAGTATCGAAAGCAAGAATGAACGAGACACAACGATGAATAGATGCTAGTGAAGCAAAGATCGTGCAGAAAAGGCCAGTGTTGATAGTGTCTCAATGATGAATGCTGGCCGCTGGCAGTCTGATCTATCCTCTTATCTCGGAATCATTGCAAGTAGCTATAGAGTAGCTCCTGATCATCTGTTTACGTATGGTGGCTCTGTGGATAATCAAGGCAGTGAAGCAAATGAGCATACCCTGTTCTCTCGACCAACTGAGAGAGATCTGATCGGGTCTGTTGACTGAGGAGCCGGACTCGTCTGATAGCAAGGGGTGCTCCGAATGACAAGATCTTGGAGGAGGTCAATGTTGCTGATATGTTATGCTGGTTCGTATGGATCCGTTTATTCTCTGACTGAATACTGCGCAATAACGATGTAAGCTAGACTCGCCCTTATATTCAAAGGGATGCTGGAGAATCGAAGCCTTTCTAATTGCTTGAATGATATGAGGAGAGAATGTCCTTCGAGTGAAGACGTAACGAGTATTGAGGCAAGTTGCCCGTGTCACCATTCACGCCTAAAGAGGAAGGCGCGCTCCTTTGCTTGCGATCAGAAGAGAACAACAGCCCTTGCTCTTTTTTCTCCATTCTCACTTGATCTTAGATGTTATTGGTATCTATCGAGCTCCTAATAGCCCCCTGTATCCTGGAAATTATCTTGAGTACTACCTTGAGTGATCTTAATTAAGCATCATCGATCAAGACTTTCCGTCCAATCATCATCATAGTGTCGACAGGGAACATGCAGCCTCATATCAGCTAAGATGAAGTGGAAACTCACTTTCTCGACCTTGACATGTGTTCTTTTACACAGTATCTTCAAATCCCTAGTGGCCACGTTCGAGAGTACAACTTGCCGAAGACTGCCAATGGAAGCGGGTACAACGATAGCTTGTATGTAAGTGTGGCTTCTGGGGTGTGGCTGAAGCTCTTGAAATTTTCCCCTCTGCGTATCAGCCCGTTGCGCTCGACTTTTTTTCCCCAATCAATGCCAGACGGAAGAGACAATCGCACACGAGCGACTCTTCATACATACAGCGCGCATCGGAGCTCTAATACATCCTCCTTGGCTCAATACCCTTTGTCTCAGAGTAAGTCTGAATTCCCTCGTTGATCCAGTCTCGGCTTCTGTAGGCCGTCCGCGCTATCGGCGCCTTGTTAACACAAAGAGTTGTAATTTTATCAATCTGCTGGAAATCGGTTGCACAGTGCAATATTGACATCCATAATGCTGGTATGGTTTGTGCTTACTTTTGTATTTCCTCTATTTAGGCCGACTGTTTTGATACGTCCCTCGACAGCACTATTGTTGTCCACGCGTGTTCCAATTGAGTCCACCGTCTTGAAAACGTCGCTTCATCGATCGCACTCAGGGCAGATAAAGTGCTATTTAGAATCATGTCTGAGGAACAGAAGCCTACTGCTGGAGCTACAAGCACCAATGCCGAGGCTGAGAAGGATGTTCAGAACGTTTTGGCAGAGTTGAAGGCCGAAGAAGGTGCTGCAGACCAAGCCCCCGCAGAGGAGAAAACTGCACAGAAGACCAACGAGAGTGCAGCCGCCAAGCTTGGAGAGGAGTCTGAGAAGGCTGAGGCAAAGGCCGAATCGAAGAAGGAAGAGCGTCGCAGCGATCGCAACGACACAGGGGGTCGCGGAGGTCGCCCTAATTATCGCGATAATGTCAAATTCGATCCGTCTATTCAGAAGGAGACCGACGATCCAGTTCAGATTCGCAAGCAGGTGAGTTTGGTTGCAGCTCGAATGGTTGGCGACGCTGCTCGTCCTCTCAGCCGGCATCTTACGAATTGTCGCTCATACTCACCGGTGCACAGGTTGAATTCTACTTCTCCGACTCCAATCTCCCCATGGACAAGTTCCTGCTATCCAAGGTTGGCGGCAGCGCCAACCGTCCCGTGCCTCTCACTCTCCTTCACTCCTTCAAGCGCATGCGTCGTTTCCAGCCATTCAGTGCTATTGTCGAAGCCCTCAAATCCTCCGAAACCCTAGAACTGACCGACAATGACACCTGCGTCCGTCGTAAAGTACCCCTCCCGGAATCGGTGACCGAAGCAGCCGACCCCAGCGTCGTCAAGGTTTTTGAGGATAAGGCCATGAACCGCTCTATCTACGCAAAGGGTTTCGGAGCCGAGGAACCAAGCACACAGTTCGACATTGAAGCGTTCTTCGCTCCTTATGGCCCAACAAATGCTATCCGTCTTCGCCGCACTCCCGAGAAGATCTTCAAGGGAAGCGTATTCGTCGAATTTGACTCGGAGGAAACACAGCAGAAATTCTTGGCGCTCGACCCCAAGCCCAAGTGGAAGGGACAGGATCTGATCATCAAGAGCAAGAAGGACTACTGCGAGGAGAAGCTCAGGGATATCGAGGCCGGCCGCATCAAGCCCAGCCGCGGCCGTGGAGGTTACAAAGGAAAGGGTCGCGGCGGTGACCGTAACAAGGAGCGCGACTGGAGGGAGCGCAGAGCAGAGGATCAGAAGAGGGGATTTGACAAGGGCGGTCGTGGCCGTGACAATGGCCGTCGAGAGATCCAGAAGGATGCTCGGTAAGTTGAATTCACCAAGTATTCTTCAACGACGGGTTTTTAGAGACTTTTCTGACTGGCATCTTCAGTGGCGTTCCCATCGTACAGAGCACCGCTGATGTCAAGGAAACGGAGGGCGCAACCGGCCAGAAGCGTGCCCGCGAAGATGAGACTGCCGCGAATGGGGACCACCCCTCGAAGAAGGTCGACGTCAAGGAGGCATGAGCCACGAATTCATTTCATTACTTTCTATCTCTACTTTCCGCCGGTTTGATGCAAAAGAGATCAAAAGCTTGGGAGCCCACCGATTCATGATTATTCGCGGGTAACAAGGATGTTTGATTCCGCATGGCGTTGTATATCACTTGTATGATCACATCTATGGTCTGGGCTTTGCTAGATGCTCCTATGCTTCTATGAGGAAATGTTTTCATTTGCGACTTTTTTTTATTCGATTTACTTTGTGACAAAGGTGTACTTTCATAAAGCTGACTTCATATGGGTTTCTCAGCTGGTCTTCGAGTCCAATAGAGAGTGACGAGAGTCGCATTTTCTTTTTCGACTACGACGCTTCCAACGACCGCGATTGAGGATAAGCTTTACGAGCTACCAACTATCACATTGCTACATTACACATTACCATCTAGAATTCCAAATCATACGCCAAGGTATCCTCACACAATTCCTCCCTCATCTTATGTACCCTGTCGCAAAAAAGATGTATCAGCCAAGTTCAAACTCCCCATCTGAGAATAACCACATTCCTGCGCCCTTATCTAATGGAGTTTCGGACTGGGGAAACAAGGACGAACGTACTCTAGATGGGCCGGATGCACAGCATACGTAGCAACATGTTCTGGGGACTTTAGGATGGCAACCAACCCCATATCAAAGCCCTTAGCTCGTGGGACACTGATAGGCAGAGGAGCGCCTGTGTGAATAGAAACAAGCCCTGTTTCATCACAGAATACTCCATAGTCAGTAAGGTCAACCTCCACCTCACGTACCTGTATAAACGATCGAACAATGGAAAGAATCAAGTTTGCATCTTCTCTCAACGCACCTGGAATCTTTCCCACCATGGCCTGACACGTCCGTGACCAGTTCGCCAATTGTGTCTGTGTAACGCCTGGCTTGAGGCGGAACAGGACTAGTGATAGATCAATTAGACGGGACGGTTCTTTCAGATGTAGTAGTTGGTTTGGAAAGAGCATTTGGTTCTATCACTCACCGATGTGGTAGACTGGCATCTTCTATTTCTAAGAGGGGTCACTCCGAGCAAAGAGGATAGGTATAGTGCGATTATTACTTGATACTGCCGAGAGTCATGGTTCGAGATAAATATACAGCAATAACTTAAGAACCGATGCTGATAATGAGGGGCAATTCCTCATACTCGGGCATCGCCCGAGCCTACATCGAAGTTTCGGTCTCTTCTCCGAGGGCTATTGGACGAATGGCACATTGAATGCCAATGATCTCAGTCTTTTGAGCAGTGGCATGTTCTTTGTTATATGCAAGGTGCAACACTGTGCTCAATGACGTAGCATGGTGAAGCAGCTAGAAACTATTTAAGTTTTATAGGAATCCATCAAATCAAGAGCAGATGGATAAAAGCTACTCCCAGTACATGTGTGCAGTAGATGTGGAGCAGCGCGGCCTATTGTTGTTGCGGGACAAAGCTGGAGACTTGACATCAGTTTCCCTCCAACAGGTCAATGCAGTGTTACCTAGGGTATCCAAGTCGATTTCACTGCCAATACTTCAGCGTAGCGCGTTCTTATCATCCCAGTGCTCGTCTGACGACTAGTTATCCCTCGCTTCTCCTTCATATAGCCCCTCCTGTCCATAACCATGTTCAAGAAAAAGCCTACAGTACGCGTGCCCCTCGCTCCATGCATTGCCCCTCATGGCTGGTTGACTCTGAGCTTTTGTCCAGGGATGACCAGATGACCGCTACTGCTGTATTCATGACTCAAACTTGATATGTACCCTGACATAAGGAACAGATTAAAAATCTCGCTCCTCTCCGGTCCTCTGACCGTCGAAAGATCGCCGATCAGATCATCAACGACTACAAAATCAGTGTCCCGTCCGCGGCGTCGGCTGAACCCACCAGCGAGGACTCTACGACACCTAATTCGGCCGCGACATCGTCGAATCTCACGGCAATCCGAAATGCACTTCTTCCTGAGAACTCGCTATCGGCGCGATTTACCACCACCGCTGGCCCTCAGCTTCGAGAAGTTCAAGGCACCGTCTACGTTGGCACACACCCCGAGGGAGAAGAACGAATTCTGTGGTTTAGGCTAGAGCATGGCCCCGGAGCTGATGGACGACTATACCCGACAGTTTACACGCTATGGCATAACCCTCATCTTGTACCCTTGCTGCACACGCCTGAATTCGTGATGGGCAAGCTGCGCGGTGGAGCGGACTTGATGACCCCCGGTCTCGCGGATGAGCCGCCGTTCCCGGCCCGCGCAGTGCAGGGAGCTGTAGCTGCCGTCGCTAGCTTGGATCGGCCGACCGTGCCACTCTTTGTTGGTGTTTGCGAGATTGATATTGCTTCGCTGGGCGAGGTTCAGGGTACAAAGGGACACGCGGTGCGAGGTGTGCATTGGGAGGGGGACGAGCTCTGGGCTTGGAGCTCATCGTCACGTCCGGGCCAGCCAGCTCCTGAGCACTTAGAGGGATGGGAGGAGCAGATAGAGGATCTTGATGAAAGAGTTGCTAATGTCACCTTGGAAGAAAAGGAACACGAGCAACAGGTTCAGCATGATGGGGCTCCGTCGGGGGAAGCTGCTGAACAGGAAGTTAAAGAAACTCCCGGCACAGAAGAACGGGAGCCCACAACCAAAGGTCAGAGCGTTTTCAACCAAATTACGTCTTTTCTTACTGCATCGGTTCTGTGGATTTTTCCTCCGTGCGGGTAACTGATGGTCTATAGAAATCGACGAGGCCTTCGTCAAGGCTTTTCTTTATGCACTCTATAAACTGAAGCAGGACAACCCTTCGTCTCCCAACCACGGACTGTCTCTGCCTGTGCAACCGTCTGCCCTCATCTCCAGTCTCATTACGCCGTACCTCCCCATTTATTCTCCTCAGCAAGCTCAATATTACCAGATAAAGAAGACTAGCTGGAAGAACGTCAAGAAATTCATCAAGTATCTGGATAAAGAGCGCCTGGTGAAGTCCAAAGACCGCAACGGGCAAGAGACGGTCATTCTCGACGTAGATTTCGGCGATCGTCGGGTCGAGCAATTTGTTCCCTACAAGCTTCCATCGAAGAATGCGGTCGAGAATGCTGGAAAGCCCGTCTCCGCTGGGGACAAGAAAGCTGCAACTTCTGACAGTGATCCATCCGTTGGCCAAACAATTACAGTTCAAACTCTGTATCGACCAACTGCAAAGTTAACTCCTACACTGTTTCCCGCTCTTTCGAGCAGTGATCTGAACAATTACTACAAGTACTCAGACGTATCAAATCGCCTGGATCAGTACCTTGAGTCCCAGGATCCTCCTATCATTTCTCAGGAGAACCGACGCATAATCTCGCTGAACCCCTTCCTCGCTAATACTATATTCACCTCTTCATCCGCCGACGATAAAGGTACTCTTGCCCGCGGCAAAGTAACCCGTGACGGTCTCCTTAAACGTCTTGTGGAAGACCATTCACTCCTGACGCCTCATTACGCCATCCTCAAATCTGGCCAGAGGCTGGCAGATGTCAAACCCAGAGCAGGTGCCGCACCGAAGGCCGTCGTGACAATCGAGCGCCGAACAGGGTCGAAGACCGTGACCAAGGTCACGGGGTTGGAAGTCTTTGGTATCATACCCAGTCTTCTTGCGGAAGAGTTGCAGAAGAAGTGTGCGAGCAGCACCAGTGTAGCGCAGGCAACTGGTGCAGCCAAGGGGGTTATGGAGGTCCTCGTCCAAGGAGACCAGAGACGCGCCGTGGAGGAAGCATTGGTCAAGCGAGGTCTTCGGACTCAATGGATTGATGTTGTGGACAAAACAAAGAAGAAGAAATGAGCATGGTCGGGTCAAGTGGGCACGAATGAATGATTTAGGACTGCTGTCTGCCTGTCTAGAAGACTCTTTGCTATCTTCTATCTACACTTGATGATCGTGGCAGGTATTGTGAGAGTTCTAGTCTTACAAAGTTCCAGTCACGCTGCCAATCCAAGTCAAGACCATTGCCCGTTCACTCTACACTCCTTCGCTCATTCATCTACCAGAGAACCTGTCATTCCAAACCGCCCCAGAGAGTATACTTTTGTTGATTGTACATGCAACACGAACTTCATTATCGAGTGCTGCGAACGCTTGTGGATAACGTGTATAATCTACTTCAACTCTTTTTTAAAGATAGCCATTGGGCTAAGCAAGAATGATGCGCCTGGCTTCCCCATTTCCAGTGAGATCTGTCTGACATGTTTTATTTCAGTTTTACCGTGATTTCCTCGCATAGAGTGGCGGAGGCTCTAAAATGTCCTCGGGGATGCCAACTACAGATTCCACCAAGTGCCACTCAGGCACCCTCGAATCGGCAGTTGCTTATTTCGGTTGGTTGGTAGGTACCTATAACTTCCTCTCGACTCAAAGATATAAACGTATCGGTGATGGAAAGAACAGTCCAGAATGACCCTGGTAAATTTACAGCTACACTAGGTTCTCCCAGACGTTCTGAATACTCACATTGTACTCAGCGGTTGAAGAGATGGATCTGGAGTCCTGGATGCGAATTAGATCAGCTTCTGATAAATAACGTAATCCACAAGCGAGCGGATCACCCAACGCGTCTTCCACCACAGTTGAAAATTGAAGCCATTCAA
>JSYV01000001.1:0-18269 GCA_000787455.1 Evansstolkia leycettana | reverse complement strand
ATATATATATATATATATATATATTATCTTATAAAGATTACTTTAAATAATTATTATATATATATATATATAAACAATATATTACTATACTGTTAAACGTGTATAAGATTTGAACTTATATTTACGTGTCCGTAGCACGGCATTCTACCATTGAATTAACACGTTTATAGTAATATTACTAAAATACTAATTAGTAGTAATTTATATTATTACTACGCAATTATTCTTATATGTTTTTAGGATTTTAAATTGAAAAAAGAAGTTAGATATTACACTAAATTAACCTTCCATTTGATCTCTTAATCATAATAAGAAATCTTTAATAGATACAGATTGTATTGCAATAGGCATAGAACTGTGAAGTATACCACATATTTCTGAACATTGACCAAAGAATGTACCAGGACGGTTTACATAAACAGAAGCTTGGTTTAATCTACCAGGGTATGCATCAGCTTTAATACCTAAAGATGGGCAAGCGTAAGAATGTATAACATCCGCAGCTGAAATTACAAATCTTGTGTGAGTTAATTCAGGTATTATAACTCTATTATCTACTTCTAACATTCTAAATTGTCCTTCCTCTAAATCACTTTCAGGTACTATATAAGAATCAAATTCGACAAATTCACCATCTTCATTTGTGAAATCTGGATATTGATAACTTCAATATCATTGGTGACCTTCTGCATAAACAACTAATGAAGGATCCATAACCTCGTCCATTAAATATAATAATTTGAATGAAGGGAATGCGATCAATATTAATATAAATGCAGGTGTAATAGTTCAAATTAACTCTATTAAAGTACCGTGATTTAAATATTTATGAGCTATAGGAGATTTTGTAGAAACAAAATTTCTTATAACTGTTATCATCATTCATGTAACTGTGAATAAAATAATCGCTAAATAAAACATAATATTATTATGTAATTCTTCTATTCCTTCCATTTGAGGTGAAGCACTATCTTGGAAAAATATACCTCAAGGAGTAGGAGCATCTAATTGTAAATTTCCTTTATATATGTCAAAAAACATTTACTTATATATATTCAGTATTCATTTATTTTTATTGCTAATACTATTTAAGGTTAAATAGTTTAATATATTCTGCTCAATATATTATTTGCTTTTATAAATTAAAGAATAACCATTTCAAGTTTTAAAATTGAAATTAAAAACTTGTCTACTTTCAATTTTTAAAGCATTTTTCCCTAATTCAAAAGCAAAACCTAATGTCAATACAAGGAAAAATACTAACATAATTACTAGACCATATATTCCATTAGTGTATGCACTAACTACATAAGGATATACTAGTAAGATTTCTAAATCGAATAATAAGAATAATAAAGCAAATATAAAAAAAGAAATACTGAATTGTGTTCTATTCTGTCCTAAGAAAGAATGGAATCCACATTCAAATGCACTATCTTTTTCTTGATATGGATTATGAGGAGAAAGAAGCAAATTTATTGCAAGCAATAATATTGCTAAGATTGGTATTAAAAATAAAAAAAAAGTTGTAGTTGTCATGTATATAAAAAATTATAGTTATTTATTTAAATATAATACAATTGTATTAATTAATTAATTTTAGATTAGTTTGTTAATTAGGCAACTATAATGATAAGAATGTCATCATTAATGCGAATAAACTTCGCATATATAACTACTATCTTTCACGCCAAATAGTAATCATATACTTTTTTTTATATGGCCTATTAATACCCTTATTAATCTGTGATTACCACAACATAAGATAGTGTCTTTATCAAACCTAATAATTATTATAGCTCTAACAATAGAATCATAAACAGTAGTACTAATTTCAATATTTATAATATCCACCTTTACAGGAGATCATATTATGATATGGGTATGATAATAATAACTTATCCTTAAATATAAGGGATCTCTATGACCTATATAAATTTTTCCTGTTTTTTATTTACTCAACAATATATACCAATTTTCCATTATTTTCCTCACGTATAAAATTACGTTCATTTAATGGATAATAATATATTTGTATTGTATGATCATACACAGGGTTATGATTTATAAGACTAATATTACGTAAAAAAATATTATAGTTTTAATATTAAATTATTATTATTTGGTCTGGCTATTGACCAAGATATTACTATTTATTATTATATATTAAGCAACGTATAATAATAAGAAAGCCATCATTAAAGCAAATAATCCTGTAGCTTCGGCGAAAGCGAAACCTAAAATTGCGTATGAGAATAATTGTCCTCTTAATGATGGGTTTCTAGCAACACCTAATATTAATGCACCGAAAACAACACCGATTCCAACACCAGCACCGATTAAACCTGTTGTAGCCATTCCTGTTCCAATTATTTTAGCTGCTTGTATCAAAGTTTTAAATATTTATGTGTACAGCCATGTAAGTTAGGTAACCTCTACTAATTAAGAATTATAAATTTTTTACATTTATTAATTTTTAACATTAATCAATATATATCGACTCTCGTCGAATTCAAGTTAAAATTTTAGTTTTTATTTAATCTTTTTATTATATAAAACTAAAATTAATTAACACGAGTCTTATACCCCCAGTTACTTCCGACAAGTCAGAAACATAACCGGGAATTTGTTCGGCTAATATAGAGTCAATATTAATTAATAATCTGTAGTTATCTACCATTTTAAAGATAAAATCTACAGACTCTTTTAAAAAGTGGTATATTGCGTCCATATTGGCATTTGAATTTGAAGTTAAAATAAATCTGAAGTCCGCATAATTTGCAACTTGGTCCAGAGGAGTTCAATCTGGAGCCAAGTCATGAGGAACAACTCTTCCAATAATACTATGATTTAGTGTACCTTCTACACCCCTAATAATATTGTCTAGAGTAACAGCTGCACCTTTAAAAGTAACTTTTACAGTACCTTCTCCAGCTATATCTATGATATTGTCAGTATTGTTTGCAATATCATCTATATTTTGATACAACTGTCTTTTAAACATGTTTAATGTGTCAAGACTAGCAGGACTAGTCATAATATTACCATTATGATCAGTAATTCTAGCAATACTATCAGTCCTATTAAAAAGAACCATAGATCTACCAGTACCAGAAGACATTCGTCTAATTATATTTGAGCTTGGACCTATATTTTTTATATATTGATCTGAATTTCATTGAAGGTTACCTCTTCTTATTTTCATTCTAATATCACGCAGATGTTTATTTTTTAACATATCTATATATATTTAGTGCTCATTTGTTTTTATTGCTAATACTATTTAAGGATCAAATAGTTTAATATATAATTTAATTATTATTTTTTTTTTATTAGAATAACTATTTTAAAAATTAATTAATTAAATTATAAATTTGTATACATTTAATTTTTAAAATAATTTTTCCCTAATTAATGATAATATCTAATATTAATATAAGAAAAATACTACTTAATTAATATATTAATTAAGTTATAAAGATTATATTATTACTACAAACTAAATAATTTAAATAGAAGTAAAATATAATCTTTAAGATATACGTATTGCATATACCTTATATTGTGGTATACCATGTTTAATTATCATTAAAGTTAATGTTATTAATAACCAAATAATTTTATTAATAGTTATTTATTTAATTTTTATATAATATTACAAATTTATTACCTTAATGAGATTCGAAACCATGTATAATAATCATATTGATTGAGTTCTATGATTGTAAAGGTAAACTTGTAAAAGCATGAGGTTTAGGTGGACTTGTTAAACATCATTCTAATGAGTTATTATTTCTAGTGAATAACACTTGGAATGTATCACTGAATAATTGTGGAGTTAATCAAGGGTATCTTGAAACTGCTTTACCTTCTGTTAATTGTTTGTAAATAATTGTTAAGAAATATCATGTAGCTACAACACTAATAATAGAACCTATACTACTTACTAAGTTTCAACCGTAGAAGGCGTCAGGGTAATCACTAATTCTTCTAGGCATACCTTGTAAACCTAAGAAGTGTTGTGGGAAGAATGTTAAATTAACACCAAGGAATAAAATTCAGAAATGTACTTTAGCTGCAAATTGGTCATAAGATAAACCTAATATCTTAGGTATTCAGAAGTATCAACCACTAAATAATGCAAATACAGCACCCATAGATAATACATAGTGGAAGTGAGCAACAACGTAGTATGTATCATGGAAAGCAATATCAAGTGATGCATTAGCTAAAACAACACCACTTAATCCACCAATAGTGAATAATACAACAAATCCTAATGCAAATAACATAGGAGCTGTTAAGTGTATAGATCCACCGTAACATGTAGCTAATCAACTGAATATTTTAATTCCAGTAGGAACTGCAATAATTAAAGTAGCAGCTGTGAAGTAAGCTCTTGTATCAACGTCTAAACCAACTGTGTACATGTGGTGACTTCAAACGATAAAACCTAAAACACCAATAGACATCATAGCGTAAACCATACCTAAGTATCCGAATATGTTTTTACTTGATCCTGCAGCGATAACTGTACTAATAATACCGAATCCAGGTATAATTAATATATAAACTTCTGGATGTCCGAAGAATCAGAAAAGATGTTGGAATAAAATAGGATCACCACCACCAGCTACTTCAAAGAATGATGTGTTAAAGTTTCTATCTGTTAAAACCATAGTAATACCACCGGCTAATACTGGTAATGATAATAATAATAACACAGCTGTTACTACTACAGCTCAACCAAATAATGCTAATTTGTGTAAACGTATACCAGGACTTCTCATATTTAAGATAGTTGTTATGAAGTTCATAGCACCTAACATACTACTAATACCACTTAAATGTAAACCAAAGATTGCTAAATCAACACTAGGTCCACTGTGAGATTGGATTCCTGATAATGGAGGGTATAATGTTCATCCTGTACCTGCACCATTTTCTATTATTGCAGAAAATACAAATAATAGTAAACTAGGTACTAATAATCAGAAACTTATATTATTTAATCTAGGGAATGCCATATCTGGACCTCCTACTAATAATGGTAATAAAAAATTACCGAAACCTCCAATTAAAGCAGGCATAACCATAAAGAAAATCATCATAATAGCGTGAGCTGTAATTATACTATTGTATAATTGGTTATCTGCAATATATTGAACACCTGGTCCAGATAACTCTAATCTAATAAGTACAGAAAATGCTGTTCCTAATAAACCTGAGAATAATGCAAACATTAAGTATAAAGTACCAATGTCTTTAGCATTAGAAGATAAGAATCATCTTTCTTGTCACTCTGTAGGTTGTTTTAAAGTAAAAATAGATGAACTTTCTTTCGGGTTTATTGTAGCTATATCTTCTTTTATAGCAGATGTAGAGAAATTTCTTCCAAATGAAATATTATATTTTTTATACTGATCCAAAAATAACAGATAAAATTGCTCTTCAATATTCTGAATATAATTGTTATATGGATAACATTATTGTTAAAAATACATATATATATTTTTATACAATGTATTATGTTATCTTGGGAGGGTACCTAGAATCGAACTATAATATTATATGTTATATACATATCCTACCATTAAACTAGAACCCTCATAATTAATATATATTTAATATATTTCATATATAAACTAAATAAATATTAATTATATATTGATAAATTGAATCTTTTATATTTTAAATTTAAAGTTTAAAGTGTTAACCTAAAAATAAATTTATTATAACATCTTTTAAACCATTGATTTTTCTAACCAGGTATTGTAATACTCTGAGTATTGATGGATACCTACGGCTAACATTATTTTACTTGATAATACTTATCAATATTATCTTTAAAAATTATTAGGTATAATCACGTAGGTTGATATCGCGACCATAAATAGTGAACCCCCTTATGATGCATAATATCAAGTCCTGAAATTATAATTCTAGGTTTGCCATGTCATTAAGTAACTTATAACCAACCCCTTTTATATTATCCATTGATCCTCCTTTAGATTGCTACAAATTAATAATACTTTGTTAAATTTCATATCATAATAAAAATTGTCCTTCAATATTCTGAATATAATTGTTATATGCATAATAATATTCTTATTAATATATTATATTATTTTGGGAGGGTACCTAGAATCGAACTAGGATATACTATGCCACATACAGCTGTTCTACCGTTGAACTACACCCACCTACATTACATATTTAATTTAATAAAATAAATATGTAAAATATTAGTTATGAAATAATTATTTAACTATTACTATCACAGTACAATAATATGCTATATATAAATATTACTTATAAATAATATAATTTCATTACCCATAGTTATTGTAGAAAATCCGATTGATAATAATCCAATAAAGATTAATAATTCTTAAATTATTGAAATTAAATATGTTATCATTGTATTAAAAAAAATATATAATATGGAACTTGCAGTATAATTTATATATATAAGTATTTATTACTAAAAACGGGCCAAAAAACCAAGCCAGAGGAGAAAATCGAATTCTCATTCTTAATTCATGAAATTATTGTTCTACCATTGAACTACTCTGGCTAATAATATTTATGTTGGGGCGACTCGAACACCCAATAGTAAATACCAAAAATTTATGACTTACCGATTAGTCGACAACATAAATTAATATATCTATGGGTAACAAGACTTGAACTTGTAAAGATTAAACTATTCCGTCCTAAGCGGAACCTGGTTACCAAATTTCAGCATACCCATACTTATATTGCTCGAGATAAGACTTGAACTTATAACCTAATCATCTTCAGTGATCCGCTCTACCAATTGAGCTTCTCAAGCTTTTGGAGTTATCAGGACTCGATCCTGAAATAACGATATGCAAAATCGTCGTTTTACCAGTTAAACTATAACCCCAAAAATATCCGAGGAACGATTCGAACGTTCACGACTTGCGTCACTTAAGCTTAAGTTAAGACTGTCTACCAATTCCAGCACTCGGATTATATTTAAGACTAAAATGACTTGAACATTTATTCAAACCATCATGAGTGGTTCGCTTTACCTATTAAGCTATAGTCTTTTTGATTGCAGACTTAGGATTTGCACCTAAATTTTATGGTCATGAGCCATATATGTTACTATTACATTAATCTGCATATATTAAGAAATAGGTGACTCGAACACCTGACCTTTCGCGTGTAAAGCGACAGCTCTACCAACTGAGCTAATCTCTTTCAACCCAAGGGAGATTTGAACTCCCGCACTAACAGTGAAAATGTTATGTCTTAACCAAACTTGACCATTGGGTCTTTAATAGCCCAGTGCAAGTATCGCACTTACTTCTACCGATTACAAAACGGTTGCATTACTTTTATGCTAACCAGGCTAAATTTAATTTTGCGATATGTGAAATATTTAGTATATTAATAATTAGTACTTTATGTCTAAAAATATTAAGATTAGTACAACTAAAGCCTATTAATTATTATAAGTAAACTTATAACAATTATACTCGTAGTGTTCTACTACGTTTAAAAGTATCCTAAAGTAAGCTTCGCGCTTAAATGCTTTCAGCACTTATCTTTAACTGACGTAGCCTTCCTGCCATGCCTATGCGAACAATTTACTTAAGTATAAGTAAATGAGTCTTCATTATATTTGAGACTAACATAAACAACAGGTAAACCATAGGTCAATATACCCAACTCCTTTCGTACGAAGGGGCTATCTTTATTCTACTTTATTTTCCTCTAGAAGATAGAAACCATACTGTCTCACGACGTATTAAACCCAGCTCATGTAGCTCTTTAATCGACGAACAGTCGAACCCTTCATGATTTTTGCATTCATGTGGATGAGCTAAGCCGACATCGAGGTGCCAAACCGCGCACTCAATTTGTACTCTCTTGCGCAAATTAGCCTGTTCAATTAATGTTATCATAAAAGATTTTTCTTTTATTTCCACTCTTTTCAAAATGGTTCAGACTATTTCATCATCTTTATTAACTATTTAAAGGGAGGGAAAAATGAAATTTAAATTATTAAGTACCACTTACTCAACCCTTAACACCAAAAGATCCAATACGAGATTTAGAATTTAATTTAGTATATTGTAAATTAGGTTTAAAGTTTCCTCTTAATATAGCTGAAGGATAACCTTTAATAGAAGAGTAAGCATTTATTAAATTACCTTTATATTTAAATTTATGTTGAGATCTTGAAGCAGTATAACGTTTAGTTAATCTACCTGCAGCTTCTATTCTAACACCTGATACTCTTTTATATTTAATATCATTTAATACAACTTTTTTTAAGTATTGTGAACTTGTTTTATTTTGTTGCATTAAATTATTTAATAAATTATTTGTAGTATCTTGATTATTTACAGAAAATAAATTATTTAAATCAAAAAAGTATTTTGGTTTTTCAATTAATTTAATATTATTAATTTTTGCTTTTCTAACTAAAGCTTTTAGATATCTTAATAGTTTTCTTTTTTTTCTTAGTTTTAACACTAATGGTTGTGTAAAAATATCACTATTAAAATAAAAATATTTTAAATTAATAATATTAAATTCTACATTTTTTTTATATATTTTTCTAATTAAACTTATTAAACCTTGTAAATAAGAATTTTCAAATTTAGCTTTATTAATATAAAGTAATTGTTTATAAAGCATGTAATATTTTAATCTTCTAAGAGATTTTTTAATAAATTTTCTATAGTAAAGATTTTGTACTGAATATAATTTTAAACTATAATTAGGTAAAACATTATTTAATATTTTACTTTGTTTTTGTTGTTTTTTTAATATATTTAAACCTACATTTCTTATTAATTTTAATTTCCTTACAAATCTAGCTTTTTTAAACAATCTTATATATCTTCTTTTTAGTTTTAATAAGTAATTAAGTTTTTGTCTATTATAAACATATAATGTTATATTTACTTTATCATTAGTGTGTTTAAATTCACCCTCACTAACAAATATTTTATTAGTAGATAATTTTCTTTTTCTACTACGTAATCTTTCTTTTCTTAATCTAGATTCTATATTTAAATTATATGAATTAAAATATCCTCTAATTAATTTCATTACTAATCTGCTTGCAACAGGTATTAAACTTAATGCATTTTTGTTATAAACATAAATACTACTTTTTCAATCCCTTACAGCAGGAACAAAATCTTTGTTATGTATAGTAACATTTGCACTATTTAATGATCTTTTCTTATATGTATTATTTAATTTTGATTTTATAATGTTTAGCATATTTAATATAGATATTAAATTAATATTAATATAATTAATCTGATTAATTATATAATATTAAAGCCTGACAATAAGCCAAGTCTATTACATTATTATTACTTAATAATAATAATTATACTAATAATATAAAAATAGTTAATAAAGATGTTGGGCATTAAAAAAAGGATTATTGTTAGCAATACTCACCTTTTAGTCGTTGAACGTCCTTATTTTATTTTATCTTATCGATAAAATTTAAGCTAAAATAAGTTTCGCTTCAAATACACTTAATTAATATAAGTTGTCTTTGAAATTTACCCAATATATTACCAATATTTTATAATATTGGGGGACTCACAGTTATAAATCCCTAGCGTAACTTTTTCTATAATCCAAGACCTTTCCTTAATGCATCTTGTGATCATATGCCCCGCTTACGCGACTGATAGACTTGTAAGTCAAACAGTAAAGCAAGATTAAGCCATTAAACTTTTATAGTATATATCATCATCATATTAATAAAGGTAAAAAATACAATATTAATATAACAAAAAACTTTTAAAATCTTAAAGTTTAAAATACATCTATTCACCATATAGTTAAAATCTTACTTAAAAATAAAAACATATTGAATTTAATCTAACAATAACTGTATAATTATTAATATAATTATAACAAATTAAAATGTTTGTAAATAAATTTACAATTTTACAATATGAACTTTGGATATACCCAGGTACTTTTTGTGGGATCTGTGCCCCGCATAAACTGCCTCCTAATCCTCAAGAGCATATAATAGGAACGAATAAAGGTGTTTCATTGTTATCAGACAACTACCTTATACACTCGAAATCATCCTAAACTTTCACTCTTGCAACTAGTAACAGTAAAGCTGCATAGGGTCTTCTCGTCTATCTAGAGGTAAACAGTATCTGCACTGCTATTCCAATTTCACTGAGACAATCATCGAGACAGCTGTTGTATCGTTAAGTCATTCATGCAGGACCGCATTTAACGGCCAAGGTATTTCGCTACCTTAGGACCCTCATAGGTAAGGCCGCCATTAATCGGGGTGTCCTTCAAAACCTCAGTTAAAAACCAAGGTAAATCCGTTACCCAGCCGACATTGGGCAGACATCACACTCAATACTTTGATATTTTATCTTTGCAGAGTGCTGTGTTTTTATTAAACAGTCGTACAACACTATTTCATGTTTCCTCTTATTATTAGTTTAATTAAATCATACTTTCATAAGTATGTTAAACTAATAATAATGGCCCTCCTTATCCCGAAGTTACGGTAGTCAATTTGCCGAGTTCCTTAATGATTGTTCACTCAAACGCCTTTGTATTCTCTACTTGCTTACTTGCGATAGATTCTAGGTACGGTATATGTATAAACTTTTATACTTAGTTAAAAATTTTCCAGAACCTTTATTACTTTTTAAAGGTTTTGCTTTTAACTAAAAAGTTTAAAAAAAAATATCATCAAAATTACCTTTTGGTTAATTTTCTTAGATACCGAAAATTAAATAGAATTCCATAAGCTTAAGGCGAGGATATTCCTTTTTCGTTACTCATGTCAGCATTCTCTCTTGGATTATATCGATTCATTATTATCAAATAATAAAGGAATATTATTCCTATATATAAAACCTAAATGTTTTTTATTTAAGCTTTATTATAATTAAAATTTAATATTTTTATATACATAATCCCTTTCAGGACTAGTAAAAAAATACAAATTTTAAATATCATTTAATAATAATTCATTCTAATTATTTCTTAAAAAGAAATAATTTTTAATATTTATCCAATGTTCCGCTACCCCACATATACAATATAATTATTATACATATGTGTACAAGGTTTCGGTATATTGTTTAGATCCGTTAAATTTTCGGTATTTTTTTCTAAAAATTTAATCAGTGCTCTGTTACGAGGTCTTCAAAAAATGGCCGCTTCTAAGCCTATTTCCTGATTGTTTTAAAAAAAAACATCCTTAATTTCACTCAACAATAATTTTGGAACCTTAACTCTTGTTCTGGGCTGTTTCCCTTTAGACATACAACCTTATCGCACTATGTCCGATTATTCAACATTCATCTTTGCCCTTCCGAGTGCAAATACTCTCCGGTAAAATCACTACAATCCCCCGATGTTGACAAAATCAAAGATATTGTCCGAGATCACAGTTCTGTACCTGCTAAGATGTTAGTTAAATTACCTACTCATATAGGTTTCGCGGAAAACCAGCTATACTAGTCAGTTTTGTCTTTCACTAACTTACCACAATTCCTCGGATATCTATACAACGATAACCCGTTCGGGCTTTTATAACCCTGACCATGGTAAGATCACTAGCCTTCGGGTCTAATTTTAGATACTAATTCATTTTTTCATAATTGGTTTATCTAAGCTATTTCCCATCTTGGGATCATTGCTTGCATCTAAAATTAACTTGCTGACCCATTATGCAAAAGGTACGCTCTTATTATTATTTATTTTTCACTCGAGCTGCTTATAAAACTACTATTTCAAATTTTACCTCACGGTACTTTTTACTATCGCTTATATATCATATTTAGCCTTAGAGGAAGGTTCCCCTTTATTCAAACAGATTTTAATCCGTTTTACTTTAACAAATTTTTGTTATTAGGCTTTTGTTATTCAGCATCCACCAAATAACAATCTCGTTTGATTTCTTTTCCTAAAGTTACTAAGATATTTCAATTCACTTCGTTTATTATCTGATTTCTCTTAGAAACTAGCATTAACTAGATGTTCTTTAATATATAGCTAATTATCCATAATAGTTTCTTTATATACTTGCCTTGATTTCTCAAGAAATATTACTTTCATATTACTTATATTGCGGTATACACTTTTAAATTAAATTTATACTTCAGGTTATTATGATTCGAACATAACTACTCCTCAACCCAAATGAGACGCCTAACCAACCTGGCTCTAACCTGTAGTTTACAAATTTATCTGTATTATAATTTATTATCTGAGAGTATATGATTTTATACTACTCATCAGAGAGTATAGGATTCGAACCTATGTTTGGGAGTACCAAATTCTAGTTTCAAGCTAGACACGATCAACCACTCTGTCAACTCTCTTTTAGATTTAACTTTTAAACCTAATTTATACATAAAAGGTTGTATTAATGTACATTATAATTATAATTATAACAAATTATTATCTAATTGATTCTTCAATGACTTGAACATTGAACACATCCTTATCAAGAACGCGCTTTACCTATTAAGCTAAAGAACCTTTTGATAATACAAGAGCATTCAGACTTGAACTGAAAACCAAAGATTTGAAGTCTCCTATTTTACCATTAAACTATACTCTTATCGGAAAAGAGATGATTCGAACATCTAAGTGTAAAAACACAATATTTAGCAAATATCTTACCCTACCAATAGCAACTTTTCCTTATATTTACGGGTTAGGCCGGTTTCGATCCGGCATCTATTTTCTCGACAAGAAAATCCTTTACCATTTAAGTTACTAACCCTACATATTTTACGGCTAGTCGAAATCGAATCGACACACTTTACTTGGAAGGTAAACAGTCTACCATTAACTTATAGCCATATTAATTTATTACACAAATTAATTTTATTTAATAATTATGACTAGCTGAATTCGAATCAGCACATCTTATATGGTAAATAAGCAGTCTACCGTTAACTTATAGTCATTATTATCTAATCCCTTCGGCCTCACCCTTTAAGGTGGATAAACTGCCTCCGGCAGGTTGGGGATATATTATTTGTACCTTAAATATCTTTTACTTTATAAAATTTAACATAATTAATTTAATTAAGACTTACGGGACTTGAACCCATATGATAATGATTAAAAGTCACATGTTTTACCATTAAACTAAAGTCTCTTTTATTTGTTTGTAAACAAATAATTCAATATTATAATAAATTTAAACAAATCATTTAATTTTAGGGTATTAGAACATCTCGTTAAATCTAAAATTATATAATGTATTTTTTCTGGATTTGAACCAGTTATTCTTTAATATCCTCAGTAATATACAGAGATATAAAGGAATAATCAAACAACATCAACAAAGTGTCAGTATAAAATTCCTGATTCGTAACCAAGATGATGGTGATCTGTTAAATGGTAAGCTGTCAAACGTCATAAACCAACTGCAAGGAAAGCTGTACCAATTATAACGTGAAGACCATGGAAACCTGTTCCGAAATAGAAACATGATCCATAAACACCATCAGAGATAGTGAATGAAGATACTGTATATTCAACACCTTGTAAGAATGTGAAAATAATTGCTAATATAATAGTAACAACTGTACCATATAATGCTCCTTTTCTATTACCTTGTATTAATGAATGGTGAGCGTAAGTAATTGTAACACCTGAAGATAATAAAATTATTGTATTTAATAATGGTAATTCGAAAGGATTAACACCTTGTATACCTAATGGTGGTCATTGTGCTCCTAATTCTATACTAGGTGAAATAGCACTGTGGAAAAATGCTCAGAAGATTGCTAAGAAAAAGAAAACTTCTGAAACAATAAATAAACCAACTCCTAAATTTAATCCTTTTTGTACTGCATTAGTGTGATTTCCTAAATATGTTCCTTCTGAGATAATATCTCTAAATCATAAACCCATAACGTATGCTACGTTAATTATAGCTACAGGAACTAAATATTCAAAACCTTGGAAACCATGCATAAATAAAACTGTAGCAGTAGTAAGAATAAATAATGAAATACTAGTAAATAATGGTCAAGGTGAAGGAGATACTAAATGGAATGGGTGATTTTGGAAATTACTTTTTGTTTTATAAACCATATATAATAAAATTAAATTTAAGTTTTTAATACAAAAAAAGTTAAGAAATTAGAATTATATTATTATTTTTGTTTAATTGTTATAACTATTGCACCAACCATACCTAGTAATAAAATTATTGATACAATGATTAGTCATATAGCATAACTTGTATACATAATGTTACCTATACCACTAATTTGAGTAACATCTATTAATGAACTATCTCAAGCTTTACTACTAGCATAAACTATTTGTTGTTTTAAATCTACAATATTAAAAAACTCATTATCTAATTGTACATTGTAAATTTCAGAAGATGAATTAGATAAGTATGATACAATAGTATTATCTGTTAAATTAGAAGGTACTACTTGTCCAATAATATAATAGAATAATAAAACAGTTAAAACAGCTAGTGGTATATCATTATTAGTTTCACTTAATAGTTCAGAAATTCTAATGTTTATTAACATTAAAATAAAAAGAAATAAAATAGATACAGCACCTACATAAACTAAAATGTAAGATAATCCTATGAAATTTAATCCAACTAATATTAATAAACCAGAAACATTAACAAATAAACCTATTAAAAATAGTACAGATACTATAGGATTTCTACTAATAATAGTAAATACACCGAATAAAATAGAAAGTATATAAATAATATCTACAAATTCTATTTTAAATCCATTAGTAATAAAATCATTTAATAAATAAATATTATTCATATAAATTAAAAAAAAAATATTTCTTTCATAATAATATATAAAATATTATATCAAGATAGCAATTGAACCTTTTAACTAAAATAGGAAGAAAAGGAATCGAACCTTCGATGGCCTATAGCCATTGAGTTTACAGCTCAACCCGTAAACCAACAAACGGACCCTTCCTTATAAAATTTATATATATAATGTCTTTTTTCTGGATTTGAACCAGTTTTTGGAAAAGCTCCAATATACCTAAAAAAGATAATATAAAATAAAAATATTTTATATATAAATTTTCTGTTAAAATTTATTCATCCCGTGCAATTTCCATTACACGAACCATATTTCGACTTAACACCAATCAAAGTCATGCATACGAAAATTAAACCTACATATATATATATCTGATTATATATACTAATATATAGGCAAATCAAACTTATTGCACATACTCCTTTCAGCGCCTGACGAGTGGTTAGTACCTAGCTGAGATTAGATTCACCGTGACGATGGTGATTCACGATTACTAGTAATTCCTTATTCATGTAGTCGAGTTACAGACTACAATCCATATTATATCCAATTTTGGGGATTAGCTCCATTTCACAATATCGCATCCCTTTGTTAAGGCGTATGTGGCACGTCTATAGCCCACAGTATTTAGGCCATGATGACTTGTCTTAATCCCTATTATCTGGTCCAATGTAGTGGCGAACCACTTTATGTATACAAATAAAGTGAGGGTTTTCGTTAATTAAAGGAGTTAACCAGATCTCACGACATTAACTAAAGACAGCCGTGCAGCGCTTGTAACAATTTAATGTTATTCAAACTGTGGTAAGGTTTTTCGCGGGTTATCGAATTAAATAACATACTTCACTACTGGTTTCAGAAACGGTCTAATGATTTCAGTTTATATGTTGCCATATTACTCTTGAGGTGGAATGCTTACACTTTCATTTATAGACTAAATATATTCTAGCCTATGACATTCATCATTTTCTGCTTGGACTACTAGGGTATCTAATCCTTATTGCTACCCAAGCCTTCGTCCCTCAACGTCAGTTTTTACATAGAAGGATGCCTTCGCCGTTACCAGTCCTTCTGGTATCAAAGCATTTTATCTCTACTCCAGAAATTCTTCCTTCTCTTATAAAACTCTAGTAAAAAAGTACTCATTTAGAGTTTAATTTACCGTCTAGGTACCCTTTAAACCTAGTAAAGATGACTAACACTAGTCTTCTACGTATTACCGCGACTGCTGGCACGTAATTTGGTCAAGACTTATAAATAGGAAATTGTCATTATCATTATCCTATTTAGAATTTTATACGAGTTAATCGTTATTGTATTATTATAATACATTTTCATTCTTCCAAGTTACTGGTTCAGCCTTTCGGCCATTGACCAATATTCCTCACTGCTGTACTAATACGCATTGGGGTTTTTTCAGACCCAATGTGGTCGATCGACCTCTCAGTCACGACTACGGATATTAGCTAGAAAAGTCATTACCTTTCCTACTACTCACCGGGATAAAGATTAACATCTTAAAGCGGACCTTTTATTTTCCTTTCTTTTATAAGGGATTTACCCTTACTTTAAGGTAGCCAAATTATCTTTTACTCACCTGTACACCACTACTACTCAGTTTATAATAAACTAATTAGTCGTTCGATTAGCATGTGTCAAGTACTTGGACAGCGTTCAATCAGAGCCATCATCAAACTCAAATATTTTATAACTTCTTATTTTCATTCTTTTTAGAATGTTTAAGGTATTTAACATACCTATATTGCATGTTACACACTTTATTTATCTTATTTATTTATAAAAATCACATTATTATTTTATTACATAAGTATAATTAAGCCGGTTCCTGTTTAAATTTAATAATTCTAAATAAAAACTAAGCATAGGGGTCTTGTTCGCAATTATTATATATATATATAACAATTTTTAGTTTCTGTTAAGATCCTTATATTCTTATAAATCTTGGATTTTTTAATCCAAAGATGTATGCCTAAAAAGTTTTGGACTTTCCTATTTATATAAATTTTTATACCTATGTATATATTAACATATATTATTAATATAATTTACATTAGAGAAGTATTATATCTCCTTAAATAATTGTTATTAACTTATAGTTTAATTCACCCCTTAAGGGCAGAGACTGAATTAGTGTAAGTCTAATCCGTCTTTAATGTAAGAACAAGTTAAAACTACAAAAACTTGAGCTTGGATAAATGCAATAGCTAACTCTAATCCAGAGAATGCAATAATAAATGCTAAAGGTACTAATCCTAAGAAGAAGAATAATATACCACTAGTCATTATATTATAAGTGAATCCACTTAAAATAGCTAAAAGCATATGACCTGACAGGATATTAGCTGCAAGTCTTAATCCTAATGATACATTTCTAGATAAGTATGAAATGAATTCGATTAAAACTAATAAAGGTAATAAACCTAAAGGACAACCTGAAGGTACAAATAATGAAAAGAATTTCAATCCATGTTTTTGGAAACCTAAGATTGTTGCACCTAAAACCACAGTAAAACTAATTCAGAATGTTAAGATAAAGTGTGATGTTGATGCAAAGCTATATGGAACCATTCCTATTAAATTATTTACTAATATGAATACGAATAGTGCATATATAAAAGGGAAATATATTTGCCCTTTATTTGGATTAATTTGGTTTACTACTATACTATGTACTGTAGCATATATTGTTTCCTGACTTATTGATCAGTTATTTGGTATTATTTTATTATTATTTGAAGCTAATAAGCTATATGATAAGATTATAAATCCTCCTATTAATAAATATAATCCTATATTTGTTAATGATAAGTGAATATTTCCTAATAAGTTAGCATTTAATGAAAATAAATCTCTAACTTCAAATTGATCTAAAGGACTTAAAACAAAGTCTATTTTACGCATATGTGTATATGTTTACTTATATTTAAATAAAACCCACAATTTACAATATATTGTAACTCGAAGATCTCGAGATTTTAATAATTTTTTTTAATTATTTTTATTTTATAATATTTTCTTTACTTGCAATACTATAATTTGTTTATATAGATACGAGAAATAAAGATACGCACGAATTTTGGTAATATGTATTTAGTAAATGCGTATATTAATACTGTTAAAATAACAAAAGCAAATACTACTTGATTTACAAAAAAAAATGGTACTAATTGTGGCATAATAATTTAATCGTTAATCTAGATAATTTCTTATTATTATCATTACTTTAAAAGATTTTAAGTAAAAGGGTCATGTATTTATTTAATAAAATTAACTTATTATATAATTTTGTTAATACCAAATGTTATTAACAAGCCCTTAAGATGAATCGAACATCTATCAAAATATTAACAGTATTCCGCTCTACCGTTGAGCTATAAGGGCTATATATACATACATATATATATATATATA